>JAODJX010000136.1:391016-401312 GCA_026776945.1 Isichthys henryi | reverse complement strand
TTAGTTTAGTTCTCCCCAAGCGAGCTTGATGGGCCGAATGGCCTCCTCTCGTTTGTATTGTTCTTATGTTCTTATGTGATGATGTCACATATGGGTTAAATGCAGAGGACAAATCTTGCTGTGAAGTGTTGTCAGTGATTGCTGAAATTCTTTGATATCCCCCCTTTTTTTGATGATTAACACCAACTAGAAGCTGCAGTACAGTATATGTTCTTGCCAGAATTATATCATAAGTGACTTTCCATTATTTAGTTATTTGTTTTATTAATCATTCTGAATGGTGCCAAACTAGACTGGGCCCCTCCATTTGTTTTGATTCCAAGGAACAGGTATTCTGCAGTTTGAGTCACTGAATTCAGGTGTGATTCCTCATTCCAGTAACGCCCACAAAAAAGCCTTTTGGAAGACGGAAATCTCTCTTGAGATACAATAGGTCTTGACATTTAATCTTTTCATAGGATCATAAATTCATAAATATGACCTATTTAAAAAATGTATGCTTCAGCCTTAGGTATCAGACTTGTGTGTGGATTTTGTTTATAAATTATTAAAGTAATTATAAAGGTGTTTCGTTACATTACTGAAAGATTTTGGTTATAGATTTACTTTTTATTACGGAAAGCAAGCTATTTCCAGCTATGATGAATATGTCACCTGTGATGGGCTGGCCCCCCCTCCTGGGTTGTTCCCTGCTTCGTGCCCATAGCTTCGGGGATAGGCTCCAGCCCCCCCGCGACCCAGAAAGATAAGCGGTTTGGAAAATGGATGGATGGATGGATGGATGAATATGTCATATTAAAGTCAGACAAAGAATTAAAACCTGCTAGCAATGAACAGCAAAAATGGATTAGTAATATACACTAACACTTTTTAGAAATGTAATTATTTTAACTTAATAATCTCAAAGTTTTATGTCATGAATATTGGAAAATTTTATATAAATTAGATTGAAAACTATCCAAAATTCCATCCGTCTGAATTTTTACATTTTAATGGACTTTTCTGGTCCCTGATTACATGCACCTGTGCCATATTGAATATGTCTATTTGCATCCACTGAAGCTGCTGAATACTACTTGTTGTGACGCCTCATTTCTCATTTTCCAGTTGCAGTCTGAGCATTTCCTTCAGTTTTAGATTTCTCAGGTGGTTGACTGCTTGCATTATTCCTTATTTCCAACTTTGAATTATTCCCCCATGATCTAACTGTGGTTGACAATGATTTGTCTTTTGGAATTAAATGCCATACCTGGATCCTAACCTGCAAGTTTCTAGATTATCAATGTCATAACTAATGATAATGTAGAAAATGATTGTGCATAATTATTTGTATGAATGTGCCAAAGAATTTGTAATTTTCTCAAAGAAGAATGAAAAAATACTTTGATGATGTGTGCAAGTGACTTAATGATATGGTGGTTGGACAAGTAAAAATTTCTCACTCTGTACATAAATGATCCCCTGGTATATTCCTCTGATTACTGAGATCAAGTCCAGGGTAACCACCTAGTATTGTGGAACCTTCAGGTTTGCAACTTTTTTCTGAAACTACAGAAGCGTGAATGTATTTCTTCTGCTTCTTCGATTATGTGATCAGTGCTCTGGGAGTTCTTATTGACAAACTGAAAGCAGAAGCTGCTAAAGGATAGTCTAAACATGCAGAAGTATTTACAATTTCATTCCAGTAGCCACACCACTCGCTAAGCCCCTGAAGGAGGGTGGCCCTTGACTATGTTGAGACCTTGACTTATCATGGTCTGTGTATACAGTATAAGACTCCAGTTCCCAGAATCCCCACTTCCTGTTCCCATTTTGTTACCCAACTGTGTCTATTCCCTCAGCTGTTCTTATTTTTCCGTATTTAACCTGCTTCTAGTTGGCCCTTCCTTGTGAAATTGTCAGCGGTGTTTTGACCTGTATTTGGGTGTTTATTCTAGTCCTGCGTTGTCTTCCTGCTTATGATTCTCCTTTCCTTGATTACCATGCCTATTACTGACTATTGCCTATTTTTGACCGCATGAATGCTTTTTGATTTTGCACTTTAGTCCAGCAGTCTCCAGCTGTCCCTTTTTGACTTTAATACTTTTGAACACTGGTCTTTCTCCTACCCCTAGTGTGCCAATGTGTCATTTGTCCTAACCCTGCTTACTGGTTATGCCCTGGAATGAACCACAGGACAGTAAGAAGCCACCCTCTGGCCCTACTATGGAATCCAACTGGGTAGCTATAGGCTCTGAATGCCAATCTATCCAAGTGCTCCTGTAAAGTCCCTTTCATTTAGGCTTTATTAATTGTGACCGGCATTGGTTCTATGTTGGGGTGTTACATGGGATTTGCTTTGGCTAATAAAGCAAGTCTGCAAACACAGTACGAGGTGTAACTTGTTTGGTCTCAGCTCAGGGATTGAAATGTGGCTACAGCATAGCACAGTTTCAACTTGTTTAGTCAGTGACTCTGCTTCTCTACCTGTTGTCCAGTAATCTAAGCAGCTCAGCTTCTGTCATCACTGTAGTTCAGTGATTGACTCAACTCAATGACTGTATGGCAGTTTATCACTGCACAAAGTGACGTAACTATCTAAGCTTCGATTTCTCTGAGCCAACTGACAGTCAAAAAACTACAGCCATTCAGTTGTTATGTGCCATCTTCTTATGCTGTGGTCTAGTGTGTATTTAGTCCCGGCTAGGACTCATGATATGTTATCCTCCTTGAAATGTATTGGACTTTGCAGTTTTTGATAACCAAAAGATAACAAGAACACAGTTACACAGTTTTTTCACTGGGTAAAACAATACATGCCAATTACAATTCCCGTCATAACACGGAAATTAACGTGCATCTATACTTCAAGAGAGACAAAGGACTACATTTCCCAGCAGAAGATGCACATAGTAGCTGCAAGACAGATTTGGCTGCAAATATTAATCATACAGAACCATGCAGGAGCTTTGATTACAGTGCCTCCACAGTGAAGGCGGCACATGGTGAGCATCATGCCTTCCTTCTGGGGGTTCTGGCTACAGAATGTAGGAAAAATTAGCTCAATTTGTGGTTCCATCAATATGTAGGGAAATGTATTTTTTATTATCAGTTAATCACTATTATTAATTATTATGCTCGAGTGGTTTGTTTGTCTAACAAACTATATTATGCAAGTCCTGGTTAGTTACTGGAAGATTTATTTCCAGAATTTTAATGGAATTCATTAATCACAGTATCACTACTTAACCTGGATTAGAACGTTCCTCCCGCGAATGTAACTCTCACCAGGTTATGCAGCAATTCTGTGACGAGACCCTTCTCATGGACTTTAAGAAAGTCCCGCCATACTTTAAGACAAGCATGGGACATCAAAAGCTTAGAGAGTAGGTGCCAGCAAAGTTACTTATTATAGAGCCGTCACTCAGGCGGAGATTTAAAATGTACAAAAGGCACAGAGTTATTTCTAACACTACAACTAACACATGACTGACATTACATTTTACATAAAACAAACACGAAATGACAGAATAAACTCAATGAGAAGGATAGAATATGGGAAGGCAGTGACTACATTTAAATGGATACCCTTAAAGGGAAATACTGTTCTACACAGCAAGCCCTCGATCTTGAAAGCTCGACAGATGAACCGGACAAGTGTCACGTCCACACGGGCGGGACAGGACAGCTGCTGGAAATTCCCTACTAATCGCTCCGGTATTTAAAGCGGATGTAACCTCACTGTCATTGCGAAGTATTGTTGCCATGTTACGGAAGTCTACCAAGCATTTCTGTCTTCCCTGTTTGCCCTGCCTGCCTCACCTGCCCTGCCTACTCCTGCCTGCCCTGCCCTACACTCCTGACCCGTCGTCCTCGTTTCTCCCTCCCCGTCATCACCTCACCCTGTCCCTGCGTATAGGACTGACTTCACCGGCTACCGAACCTCGACTCATCCTCTCTACTAGATCTCCCCTTTGGCTTTGTTTGCACCCGGCTCTCCTAATAAACCTCTGTTCTCCTGCATTTCGGGATCTGCCTCCTCTCTGATCGCCTGGCATCAGATGGATCAACTGACTTCGCTCGCCTCCCAGCTGATGGAAGCGGCCAGGGCTAATCTACAGTACCTGCTTTCCCCACGAGGGCGTCCACTCCTGTCCCGGTAGTCATGCCAGAAAAGTATGACAGTAAACCGGATCATTGCTAAGCTTTTCTAATGTAATGTGGGCTGTACATGAAGCAGCACCTGGAGCGTTTTGTAGAAGAGACGGCTCGTACAGTATGCATTCTGTTATCTCGCTGCTCACCGGACAGGCACGCGGACTGGGCGACTGCGCTCTGGATGAATGACAGCTCGCTCCTGGATTCTGCACGGGACTTTCAGAGAGCGTTCAAAGAGATATTCGATCGCCCCACAGTGATCGAAGGGTAGCAGCCTCGGTGAGCGATTGCTTGACCTCAAACAAGGCACCAGGACCGTCTCCCTGGAATTCCGCACCATCGCGGTGGCGCTACGCTACATATTCAATGCGCTGGCCAGAGGACTGCTGCCGGATCATCTATCGCCGCACCCTGAATCTGGAGATGTAGGATGAGCTGACTTCCAGCGGTTCCGCACACTCTTTTGAAGATTATATTGGGCTCTCCATCACCCTGGACAAAAGCATAAGGGAGTGTCATCGCAGGTGGACGCACTCGATGGTAACGCCCATCCGCACTCGCGGTTCCCGAGGATCGCATGAAGCCCATGCAGCTTGGGCGTTCCCCTCTATCCATGGCAGAAAGACGCCGGCGCACTGTGCACAGTCTCTGCCTTTACTGTGGAGAACCTGGTCATGCCTTCCACTCCTGTCTAGTTCACCCCTTCTCGCTCAGAAAACTCCCTAAAGGTAGGTATCTCAGCTTTTTTCTGGAGTTTCTCCTATTCAGTTCACCACACCAGTGATTGTAATCTGTGCAGGAGAGGTGCAGTCTGCACAGGCTTTAATAGATTCAGGGGCAGCCAGGAATTTCATGGGCCACACTCTGTCCCAATAGCTCAGAATTCCTCTGCAGGCACTCACCACACCTATTGCAGTCCTCGGTGTCAGTGGAGAGCCCCTACAAGGAGGACAGGACACCCATAGAATGTGCCCGGTGACATTGCGAGTGGGGGTTCTTCATGTGGAGAACATGGACTTCCTGGTGCTCCCCACGACTAAGGATCCCGTGATCCTAGGTCACCTGTGGTTGCAGGAACACAACCCACAGATTGACTGGTCTTCAGGTGAGCTGACTGCCTGGGCAGCCCAATTTTTTTTACCGGTTTATGGCTTTACCATGCTGTGCCTCCTCAGTGGAAAGTCTGGACCCAGAGGATCTGTCTGTCATCCCAGCCGAATACATGGACTTCCAGGACGTGTTCAGTAAAGACCTCTCCTTTCAACTACCCCCTCACAGGGAATGCGACTGCGCTATTGACCTCCAAGAGGGGGCTCCCTAAAGGTCGTCTCTAGCCCTTCTCCATTAATAAAGAAGCTATGGAGGCATATATCCAGGAGGGACTAAAACAAGGTATTATCCGTTCATCTACCTCCCCAGTAACAGCGGGGTTCTACTTCATGAAGAAGAAAAATGGGGGACTATGTCCATGTATAAATTATCGGGCTCTCAACACCATTACAATGAGACGGTGAGAGCCTTTACCCTTAATTGCTAGAGAGCAACTCCGAGAAGCTAAGGTCTTCACCAAACTCGACCTTCGGAGGCATTAGCTCTTCTGAGAATCAGAAAGTACTCCCTTGTGCCACCTTCTCTCCAAATCTCAGCCCACCAAGAACTTATAACACTCAACTGGTAGTGGAAGAATACCACCATTAGCTGAAGGGAGCTCTCACAGCTCAGAAACATTCACTATAAGGAAACTCCTTGATGTCAATGAAGATGGGGTTTCCAGTATCTAAATGACTGAAAGGTGTATGGCCTGAAGAATGCTCATGGGTCCCAGCCAACAACATTTTTGAAAAGGTGCTCATCAAGGTAAACTGGTCTAGAGCAACATGAGGTTCCTTGGGATATACTGGCATATTGTGGACTTCAGTTGCAAGAATCCCTTGTGTTTACTTCTAATTCCCCATCACCCATTTTGTTACTCGCCTGTTTCTATTCCCTCTGTTTACCTTGATTGTTTTGTTACCAGCCCATCCTTGTGATATTGTCAATCTTTTGTGCTGAATTTTAGTATTAATTCTAACCCTTCCTTACTGTATTTTGACCCTTGCTTTGCGTTCCTGTTTACAATTCTGCCTAGCCCAGATTACCATGCCTCCCTGTTTTTGATTATTGCCTCTTTCTGACCTTGTGTATGCCTTTTGATCTTGCACATGTAGCTTTACCCATCTGTTTTTTGGTTTCAACCCTCGCCTGCTTTTTGTTCATGCTCCTCTCATTGTACCAGCTACGGTTCATGGCATTAAACATTTTTGACTTTGATAATATCATTCAGGTGAGTAGGCATTAAATGATCCAGGTCCCACTTCATTTTATGGACATAGACCCTTCAGAACCTGTTTGTAATTTGGTGACCACCAATGCTTTTTTTCCCTATAAAGTTGCCTGCAGCAGAGAGAAACTGATATAGAGAATTGGGAAATCTTGGCAAATAAATTGTCTGGAAGAGTGGAGGCATTGGCTCAAGGTAACTCAACATCCTTTACTTGTCCCCACATACAACACCAACCTGGAATATCTTGGTATGGTCATAATAGTAAACTCCTGCCACCCATGTTGGTCTCTGTTTTCCAACTGCTTCCAATTTAGTTTGTCCTATAGGTGAGAATCCATGAATTCCAAGGAAGAAATACCTATCTCCATGACAACCTAAAACCACAGAGAACCCCAGATATCTTATTGTCTTCTGCATGCATTGTTTACATTAGGTGAGAGATAATGGATCAGATTCAACAGTTCCTTACTCCTGTAAGGACATAAAACTTATAGGCCCCTCAGGCCCCAACTCTGATAAGCCTGCATTTCAGAGTCCAAGAAAAGGATCCGTGACCCTGACTTTACTGGACCCCACTCATCAGACCTCCCCATTTAAGGAAGGCAAAAGCCTGCGGGCTCCTGAGAGACTGGATAAGAATAACTGGAGCAACACAGAAAAAGCAAGACCTTTCAACCCCGGAGTGACCAGAGTCCCACAGTCAACTCACAGCAACAATAGCTGTCAGCCTCCAGACACAGACACCTTTTTCACTATAAACAGGATAACTCACCACACATAGATGTTAGGGACAAGTACACGCATGTTTGGTCTCGTTTGAATAGGCATGAGAAGGCGAGTATTATACTCTCAGATTTATGGCAGTATAGTTTTCCCTAAGAGAAATATAGAAACTTCGGCTAAACCTCTCACGTGGTGGAACAAGGGAATTGCGACCACTCCCTAAAGTGATCTGATTGGCTGGGAAGAACACTTTATATATTAAAAAGGGTAAGTAATTTCCAGTAGCGCTCGGAAAGACCAACACGCATTCATAGCCTTCGGTAGCGCCATTGGCTTCCGCCATTGAGCCAGTGGGCGGCTCCCTAGACTCCTGATCCATCTCCAGTTAAAAGCCCTCCTGGTTAAATGTTTGTCTCGATCCCAGCATGTTCCTCTCTCCTACAGTGGATACACTTGATGCCTAGTTTAGGACCCCAGGTACTGGATGTACACTACCACTTCTAAAGAAAACTCTCTTATGGCCTAACACAATATATTAAAACCTGCCCATCAAAGGTGCCTTGACAATCACTAGATGGTTTCCTTGGTTCACGTGAACTTGGTCACATATTGCAATCAGTGTAGGAAATTTTCAAAAATTCTGGCCCCCACTGTCTAAAAACGGCCCCCACTGTCTAACGGCCTTTACATAATTTTGAGAGCACTTTTTTTTTTTTTTAAATAGTAATTTAATGTGCAAAGTTTCTGTCTTTAATGTGAAATGAGCTCAGATTAACATGGATACAGTAAGAAACACCTTGTGCCAAGTAAATAAAAAGCAAACTATTGATGTTTCAAAGAGAAGCGTGAAATCATCTTCATGTGTATTGAATACTGTATGTGAAAGAAAGCAGAAGACAGTCCTATTTAGGCTTTTATTTAGCTCTTAATATCCAGGGATGCACATAACTGGCACGCAAGTACACATTTGGCATATAAAGCGATATGTGCAACAATTTCTTGGCGTAGCAACGCAAATGCACAAAAAATAAGTACGCATTTGTGCTGTTATGACAGAAATTACCATTCATTTTAACCTCTGCAAATGAAGTATACATTTGCTGGAAAAAGGTTAAATGCATGATAATTAAGTTAGAACCCAGCTAACTGAGAAATCCAGGAAGGAATACTATTTATCTTAACGCACATTAAAAGGTACATCGATATAAGCAGTACTGTGTCATCCAAAATCTCGTTTTGAAAACATATCGAAATACCTTGAAAATCTGTTACACTGCCCAACCCTAAGGGACTGTAAAAGTTGTTGATGGATTGGTGGTGAAGCCATGGTGAAGCAGACGATCTGTGGCCACGCCCCTAGTAGAAATCAGCTTGTTTTTGGATGAACACCTTTATTAAGAAATAAAACTGCCCTGTGCCAGGTATCATAACAGCATTACACAGTAGTGCGTAGTTACACAGTTACATAAAGTCATGTATGTACGCATTGTGAACAACAGCACTGTTTGTATGAGCGTGTTGTTTTTCTTTCTTTCTTTTACGAAGTCCTGGGGCAATTTTTCCCCCTCAATCTCGGTTTTTAGGGACATTTTGAGATTTCTTGGGGCATTTTTGCTCCAACGCTGATTGATTGCAATTTTGTTACTGGTATCGCCATTTCACATGATTCAGCCTCCATCTTGGTAACATTGGATTGACTGCTGCCATCGAGGGGGGGGGGGGGGTTCGGATTAGGATTACATTGTGTTTTTGAAGTTCTATGATTCTTGCACACCCATTGTCAAAGCCTCCAAAACAGTTTGAATAGGTTCCTGCTATGGGTTGGGTAGCATGGAGTCTTCTAACCAATGATTTCACTAACTTATCCTATGATTCTTTGGTCAGCAGAAACAGTCGGACATCCCAGCAGTGGTTGAGTGGCGGCATCACAACAAAGATGTGTGGCCAGTAACACATATATGATTCCATGATGAAATTCATCATCACAACACCATGTAAATGCACACCACTACCCTAAGTATTAACTGAGTCAAAGGGCTCTACATCTGTCATATATTCCTCTGATTCTTCCAGTGAAGAGGTTCAGTCAATCATGAGGCAGATTAAAGTGTTCTCCTACCATCTGCTACCACCACAGTACAAAATCACCCCAAACATCCACATCTTCTTGTTTAAACAGATTGTGCATTTATTATCTAAAGTGCCTGGTTACCCCAGCTTGCTCTGGCTCCATCCCTGATGCTGGATGATAAATCTAATAAATTTATTGTTTCCTTATGGATTCCTGGCAACAATGAAGCTAGCGGCAGTACCGGATGAATTGAACGGGTTAATGGCCCAGAAGAATAGTCATGGGTCCCAGATTCGAACATCCTGGATTCCTCCTACATGAAAGAATTTCATCTCACATGCCCAGAGCGGCCATCCTTCTCCTGCCCAGAAAAGCCTGACAATCCCTCTCACCCGAATATTAATAGGCTGTTCTAGTCCCTGATTACACAAATTTGTGCCATATTAGTTATGACTGCTAAAACCCTCTGAATACTTGCCTGGTTGCAATGTCTCATCTCTAATTTTCAAGTGTTACTCTCAGTTTTCAATTTCTCTGATGTTTGACCTTTGCTTTATTCCTGATTTTCAGCTCCGGATTGTCCTCCAGACTCTGTATCATGCACCTGATCTAACCATGCCCGGCCTTCGAATTTTCAGAATTAATTCCTGAGTTTTTCATTTCTTTGACACTGTGAGTTGAACATGTTTCCTTTATTCAGAAACACTCCAACTTTAAATTTCTAGGAGGTTTATTTTTTTTTTAAAAAATAGAGGTTTCACTTTGACAATCTTTTTTGTGATATGTCAGATCTGCAAGTACATTTAAAGTGTTAAAAAAGCTTTTTGTGAATAAAAATGGGACTGGTTAGCTACATGGTAGGAGTCCTGGCGCCTTCACTTTTTCATCTTTGGCCCAAAGCAATACAAAGGTTTAAATTTATTTGAGAGCAGTTCCTACAGAATGTGCTCCTGAAGCACACATGCTGTCAGAGAACCGGAGACAGAGAGGCAAGGATCCAGGAGTGCGAGTCTGCACAGGCTTTAATGAGGCAAGGCAGACA
>JAODJX010000136.1:341320-371651 GCA_026776945.1 Isichthys henryi | reverse complement strand
GGCCTCCCTGCTGAGACTGCTGCCCCCGCGACCCGACCTCGGATTAAGCGGGAGATGATGGATGGATGGATGGATGAGGGCAAGGACAGAGGCAGAAGCTGGTATAGGGGAAAAGCAAAGGGGGTCTTTTTAAGGAAACAAACCTTGTGGGGTCAAAAACAGGGTAGGGAGGATCAGGCAAGACCATTGGACACACTGCACACTGGGGGAGGACATACCAGCAGCAATATCAATGACTGGACTGGGGAGTTTGAGACAGGGAGGCACTATATACACCATTGATGAGATTGCAGAAGAGAGGCACCTGGGGTCATCCACACAAGGGCTGTAATGAGAGGGGAGATTAAACCAGTAACAGGTGCACCTCGTTAGAGACACACAATGGAGAGAATGAGGGGAAAGGAATGCAGTGCGGGACAAGTATAATCTCATGATGTTTGTTTTTAAAATATATTAAAGTTGTGAAAGTATGTTATGATGTTATGGTATATTTACATGCAGCTTATGAATGTCCTGTGAATGAATTGTTAAAGCATTATGAAGGTGTAGTTAATACAAAGTGTTACCCCATTGTCTGTATCACAGAAATCAAGCCAGGTAGAATATTTTAAAGTAGAAAACATTCGTTTGGGATACCCAAATTAGCCATATTTGCTATTTGATAAGGTATGACTGCAATATAGAGATGTCATCTAAAAACTAATAAATAAATACAAGCTACTTTTTTCATTTTAAGTTTGGAATGAAGTTTTTTTTTTTTTTGTGACCTACTTGCAGTATCTGAAAAGCATGCTTCTGGTCTAGTGCACCGTATTGTTACCCTTTCACAGCACCAAAACCTAAAGCCGTTTTGTTGTAGTTGTCAGGAAAGTTTCGATTAAATCTATGCTTACAGACCTGGTTTTTAAATTTGGAGAAAATTGCCCCTTAGATCCCAGGTTCATACACATACATACATTTCAACATCAAAAAGAGAGAACCTGGCAACTTCTATTTGTAGGAATAGTCCTTTATCTGTCGTTGTGAGTGGTGCAATCCAGAAACTCCAGCTTGGGGGAAGTTGAACTTTTGAAACTAAGTGAAAATGTCGCTGAGCAGGTGGCAGGATAGATAATACTTCTAAAAGACAAAAAAACTTACTGAAACTGCAATCATATTGAATCATTCCTCTACAGACACAGACACACATAAAAACATGTATGATAATAAAAATCAATCAACATTCATACAGGTAAATGAGCATTTGGCTTTTAAAATAACACAAAAATTAAGAACTTTCAAATGAGTAAGTGGTTTAGAATAACTCACTGCTGCTGGGCTGTGGTGGCTTAGCCAGTGATTTTGTTGCTTCAGATCTCCTCAGTTGGGACTTTGGATCCTGTTTGTTTGGAGCTTAAACGTTCTCTCTATGTACGTGTGATTTCCCTCTAAATTCTTTGATTTAGCTTCTTCTTTAGCCGAGGAACATGTGCTTGTGTCAACAGAATCCGTAAATTACCCATAGTATGTGTGTACCTCTCAGTAGACTGGCATCCTGTCTGGGGTCTCCTCCTACCCTGTGCTTTCAGACATAGGCCCCAGCATGACCTTGTTCTGGAAATTATGGAAGATGGATGGATGAGTGTCCTGGGTATGATGTTAAACTGCATCTGATCCTGGAAGCGGTCCTCCAACTTTGGGGGTTGGTGGCAAGATTGGCACTCCAGCCACCATAAAACAACTCACAACAGCTTGATATAAACAGGCATGATACCCTTCTCTCTGTGGATGTAGCCGCCCACAGGAAGGCTGCACGCACCATGAAGGGGGAAAGCCTTTGGTAGTCCCATCCCTGGACAAGTCAAAACCGTCTGAGAGCTAATAGGGTCAGGCTTGTTGGGGATCTGGGCTGGTGTGGTGCTGAGGCATCGCCTGCTGCATGGCGGTACTTGGGTCCCAGTTTGAGGCAGCCCAATCAGGTCTTGTCTCTCCGGCAAGATTTCCATGTTTCTCTGTTGTCGGGGGAGCTTCGTAAAGTTTCGTTGGCAGCACTCTCTGAGGTATGCAGACTGCGGAGTGGCCAGATCTCTGTAAGTGGGTATACCTACTTTTGGTGTTGTCGATCCAATGGCTGCCATACTCAGGGAGTAGTTGTTGCTGTAGCAGATCGGCTCCTCCCAATGGTGTCTGATGTCACTTCTTTCAACAAGTGTATTATGAGACTAAGGCTAAGGAACTCCTTGGGTGTCTTGTCTGTTGTCTCAGTGTATGCTCCTACCGCGGTGAGTGATATCTCTTTGAGGAAGACATTTTTCTCACAACTTCGCTCAGTGGTTAAGGGTGCCCACGAGGTGGCAGCCTAAGGTCATTTTTGTCATGCTGTGACTCAGTTGATCAAGTTGCCCTGTGGGACATCCTGAGACCTCGCGGGATCCCCCTGAAGTTGCTGGACAATATGGCCGGCTTTTATACCACTACTCTGAGTGCTGTGCAGAGTGGAGGGAGAACCTCTGCGTTCTTCCAAGTTGATTCTAGGGTTGGCCAGGGATGTGTTCTTGCTCCTATTCTGTTCGGTGCTTGTATGGACTAGGTGTTGGGCAGGGTCGTGGGGTTCAGCAGCTGTTGGGCATCGGTTGGTGAAGAAAGATTTACTGATTTTGACTTTGTCGATGATGCAGTGATCTTAGCGGAGTCAATGGAGGCTCTGATCGGGGCTCTCAAGAGACTGAGCAAGGTGTCTGAGAGTCCAGGCATTTAATGACTTCTTAGGCACAGCCATCAGTAGTTTGTCTGTCTGCAGGGAGAATTTCGACCTTGTCAAGAGATTCATATCTCTGATGACTCTTCCTATGAAGTCAGCAGACAGATTGGAAGACCATGGGGGATCATGAGGACACTGTAAAGCGGTGTGAGACGCTCCCAATATCCTTGCAAGAGGATGAAGGTTCAAGTCTTTAGAGTCCTGGTGCTCCCTGTCCTCCTATATAAGTGTGAGAGATGGACTCTATTCAGTGAGCTGAGAGGAAGACTGGACTCCTTCGGTACTGTGTCTCTTTGGAGAATCGTTGGGTACCATTGGTTTGACTCTGTGTCAAACGAGCGGTTGATAGAGGAGTCCCGAATGAGGCACATTACCTGCATTGTGATGGAGCATCAGTTACGGCACTATGGCCGTGTGGCACGTTTCCCTGAGGGTGATCCAGCTCACAGGATCTTCATTGCTAAGGATCCAAGCGGCTGGACCAGGCCAAGGGGACTCCCACGTAACACCTGGCTGCAGCAGATTGATGGGTTTCACCGTGTGGTGGGTGCGGCAACGCACTGCATCAACGCATGCTCCCCAACATGACCTGACCTGTCCTGATGGATGAATAAAGACAACATACTGTATTTTAGAAGAGGTTTTTGTTCTTCAGGATGCTCATGAAAAACTAAATTAAATTAAATTAAGGAATAAGGCCCTGGCTATGGAGCCACCACTTTCAATACTTGCATCAAGATTAGCTTGGATCAAGACCGAAATGGAAGATAAACGTCAGTGATAAACCATAAAACACTTCTTGCTGTATTATTTGATCACTATTAGAAAATATAAAGATCATTCACAAATACCTTATTATACCACATATTGTAGAAGTAAATTACATAATATGAAAAACGTCATTCAATTCAATTTCAAGTTTAATGCCTGTGGATGCTTATTGTTCTGCAAGATGTGATGAAAAGTGATGACTACACTCACACAGAGTGGATAAGACTTCTGAAACAAGAGGACGAAAGGCAGAGTTGATAGACCTGTAAAATCTGGTAGTCAAATAACGCTCTTGCATCATCCTCAGAACGCTATAGCAACAGGATATCACTGCAGCAATCTTGCTGTGTAAGTCTTAAGGCTCCTTGAAAGGCAGAAAATGTGCTCGACCCTCGTCAATGTCCCACGTCATCATAATCACCATCATCATCACCATTATCACCGTCCACAGTGGTGTAATTACCCTGGTCTGTAGACTGTTTTATACTGAAAGGCTTTTAGCTTGGACAATGCATTAGCATCAACTGAGCCCTCTAGTGTTGTATATAGAAACTTCTGCATTACAAATATCGGTAGAAGAATTAGGTGGCAGAATTGGATAATTATTATTTAAAAAGTGCATGGGTGTTTAGGAGGCACAGTAGTTATTTTTCAACTGCAGGCTATTTAAACCTGCCAAATTAAAGGCTGTCTTAAACAAGAAATACTTCAAGAGTATCATCAATATCAATCTGTCTATTAAAAGGCAGGCAATTCTTATACAGCACTTAATAAAATATGTTTTATCCAATTCTATTTCTTCAGAGTATACGCCTGGAGAGCGTGGCTCCTCGATTTATTACTATTATTCTATATTTATATATTTAAACCCCTGAGGAAGAAACTATTTATATTGCTTTGTAATGTAATCCACCCCCCTCCCCCCGAAGGCGTGCCATCTCCCCAGCACAAACCAGAGCTTTACTTTGATGATACTGCTTTTTATGGTAATTTTTTTTTTTTTAAGTTTCATGAAATGTTCCTTTAAGACTGTCATCGTGTCCACGGGGTACCTTGTGTCCTGTGCTACCTGGGACAGGCTCCACTGCAATCCTCACCTTGGTAAGTGGCTAGGAGATGGATGGATGGGTGGATGGATGGATGGATGTTTCTGTAGACCAATTTGTAGTCAGACTGAGATTGAATTCCCATATCACGCCATCGAGATCTGCCTTTAAGTTGATATAGGCTTTTAAGATGAAAAATGTCTTGTTAAGAAAATATAGTACTCTGTCAAATAGTAATTTTTCCAAAGTATTCCTTCACACTTTAATAAATTGTTATGGCTGCTTTTGACACCCCCATACTGGCTTAACTGTTATTAAAGCAAACTAAAATGCATTACTACAAAGATAACAATAATAGTCCATGTTTATCTAGGTTGAAAAGATAAACTGTTTCAATGACTTTAAGACTGAGACACTAAACAAATAATGAAAAGTTGTTTTCTGATACACATACTTTTCCCAGCTTTTTTCCCTATATGTTAAGGAAGTTCTGAAACCTCACTTCACTTCCCTCCCTGCATGTCTTTGGATGCAAAATGAAAGTATAATACTCAAGGAAACCTTTTCAGCAGAGGGAAAGCATTCAGGCCCCATCCCTGGAGGTGTGAGCTAACAATGGTGCCCCCTCAGCCACCATGCCGACCCCCAGCATACTTCTATGAGAAGATTTTGCTGAGATGCACGTGAAAATGGATGAATCACTTTTTGTTTACTATGTTTTCCTTGGAAGCCAATCAGGCATCAACTTATCTGTAGTCAACTCTAAATTACTCTAACTGGCTCTATACAGTTTCACTAAGTACACACATCAATTATGGATGTTAGTGGTTCCTGAGGAGTCTGTTAGAAGAACAGAAACATTGTAGCTGAGCTGTGAATCCTGTCTATCCACGCAGTATTGGCAACTGCTAAAATTATAGCTGCATCATACTCATACATTTAGGAAAAACTATGTTCTACATTCTGTGACTAATATTGTTCACAGTTGATGAAAAGCAGTGGGGGCGGGGGGGCACTTGGTGGGGGTGACACCCCCCGCAATTAGCTCTGCTGTTGGTTTTGAGATTTTGGCTAGAGACCTGTATGAACATGGGGAGAAATTACATAAACCAGACCGGAACGGGAATCAAACCCACAACCCTGCAGCTGTGAAGTCACAGTGCTACTGAGCCCTCATGTCACCCACTGGGTCACTGCATACATAAAATTTAATATTATATAAAGTGGGAAGGTTATATAAGGTGTAATACCGAAATTATAGCATGCCTGTTCAACATTGCTAACAGGTTCAGGAAAATATGCACCGAGTAACTTAGACTTAGTTGGGAAATAAAAAGATGAAAGGTAACATGGAAATTCGGATCAGGACTCTTATCCCAGGCCGTCAAAGCTGTAGCGAGTTCCTGCCAGGGAGGTTTAATACCAGGATAAATGTGCCTCTTTTTTAAGAGCTGGAAGAGTCTCGGCTTTTCATTTCCAGTGTGAATGCATCACACATCCTGATTCTTTCTTGAGCAAAGAGAAGAGAATTGTAGGTGTGCATGCTGGTGTAATCATCCTATTGTATGTATATGCTACGCATACCTGTGTGCGAATGACTGTAGAAAGATTCTCTGCAGAATATCGTTTCGCGACACTGTGTATGTGGCTGCGCAACATCCTTAGACGAGATAGGTAGCCCCCGGCACGTCCGTCCTGCTAGGTGCGAATTGAAAAACAGCAGAGAGGAGAAGGGCCCTGCTGCACCGTGCCATGTTTAAAGCGTTCTTTGACAACAGCTGTCTGGGTGGAAATGAGATGGGGGGGGGACGGGACGGTCAGGGCATTCCCGCCAGAAGCACACGTCCGGCACCACAAAGATATGGACATCAATAGCATCAGGTTGATGCCAGACACACCAAAAAAGAATCATAACTATGCTTCAGTTTCAGCTCTGCTATGTATAATACGTAGTATGTTGTCAATCTCATCCTCAATATGTAGGGAATATGCAAGTGATTCATCTATCAGATACCTCTGTTACGGACAATCCTACTAGATTAGCAAGGCAGATTTCAATTATGCAAACAACAGGCAAATAAAAAAATGCAGTTCCTGGATCAAGTGCCGCAGTACAGCAGTTAATGATACAATGATGGAATGGTAAATCATTAGCACGACAGGGAGATCGTTGGTTCCACACACTGATTGAGGCCAATGGAGTTTGTCTGATATGAAGGTGGTGTGTGTAGACATTTAAATCTTACTGAGATACCAGGCTAAAAAAAAAATAATTATACGCATATTTAAAATCTATTTACCTAAACAGGTGCGCATTATAAATAAATACAAAAGAAAAAAATATTTTAATGCAGCAAAAAAGCTTACCGTCTGTTCAAATCCCAGAAGGGAAATGCTTCTGTTGAGCTCCATGGTATGTACGTTGGTATAGAATTGTCTTCTAAGAAAATAAATTAACACATACTGTAGTATACGAACATGGATAACTATTATTTGTAGGTGGCAAACATTTCTGTGAACAAATGATAAAAATAGGAATATGATTAATTTGTTTTATGTCATCTTTTTGTTCCTTTAGCAGAAGTGTTAGATCTGCTTTGTGACACATTACTCTATGCCAACATGTAAAACTGGCTTTCCATAACTGGGTCATTCCCTCCTCACCTTTGAGTACAGGCTGGGTGCCAGGTCATGCGGGAATATGGTGTGGACGCCATTTCAAAGACTTTCTTGGCAAACAGCAGTGGCCTGACTCGGGGACAAGGAAAAAAGATGCTTTCATTTAAACACGAGATTTTAATCAGTTTTTTTTTTCTTTCAAAGGTGAAGTCAGGCACGGTGGTGTATGGAGTTCTGTGCTTGCGGAAGGAACATTTCTCCTGTTTTTATGATGCCATTTACGACTAATGTACTTTTCGTTCATTAAGACTGCATGAAAGTCAAAGGTCATCGCATTCTTCCTGCCATTGATAAACAAAATAGCTACTAAATGACGTTAAGAAGCCTCCAAGTAAATTGCATTTTGATCTGTGATGGACCGTTATAGACTCTTTTGGCCGGCGCCCATGTAGCACCCTAAGCCAGCTTGGGTGGTGGAGGGGGCACTGGCAGAGAACATTAATGGGGGGAAGGAGGGACTAACTCAGCACCCTAGAAGATAGCTCCCTAGACTATGTCGCCTAATGGGTTGACCGGAACACCTTTCGGTACATGTTACAGCCTAGAGACTGAAAGACTAAAGAAAAAATAAAAGATATCATCTTCTGCTATTTGAGCAACTTCTGAGGTAAGTGAGAGTGATAAAAACAAATTGTCCGTCTGTTTTGTTTTCGTCAGCTCCTGTGCGTCATATTAAAACCAGTGACTGATCATGCTGTTATTTATGATGGAAACCCTGAAGAGAAATACAGGTGATTCATGGGTGCATTTATCATCTTAGTTGTACGTCAGCTTCTAACCCTGTCTCAACCCCCCCCCCCCCCACACACACACACACACACACGCACAGCTTGACAGAAACCTCAGTAATGCTCTACATTAATTGTACCTTCATAATACATTCATAGAACATTCATAAGCATTATGTAAGCTTACCTTAACATCCTAACATACATCAACAGTTTTGACATGTATTATATCGATTACACTGATTATACAAGTATTATGATTGTTATTTTCATATTCTGTTTGTTATTACAGTATATTGAAGTTGTTGAAGTATGTTAGAATGTTATATGGCTTATGAATGCATTATGAAGGTGCACTGAATGTTCTGTGAATGCATAATGAATGCATTATGAAGGTGCAGGTCATGTAAAGCATTACCAAAACTTCTTGGATACTGAGGCCTGTGGGGGAAACACTGGACCACAATGCTTTACTGGGGAATGCATTTCCAGGTCTAGCCACCAAGGGTGAGGTGGAGAGCTTCAAGAAATGGAAGAAAAGGAATACAAAAGAGCAGAGAATTGTGAACAAATGACAAGGCCTTCCTTTCCGGGGGGTATAGTCTGAAAAAAAAAATCACCTGAGAAATTGTGATGAACTCTCTCGGTGGATTTGCGCTGAATTTTCACTTCGCATTTCCTTCTAAAACCCGACGGTGTATTTTATTATTTCTTTTCTGGTGAGTACCTTTTTGTTTTTCTCGCTTTGGCACAGCAATATCCATTTTGTGAGGCTTTAATGAGGGGGCTTGGGAAATGCAGGAAAAGCATTTGCTGCCCACGAGAACCAGTGGCAGGCAGCTTTCAGAAGACAATACCCTGTCATTAGAAGTTTAAACATCGCCATTATTTACTCCGCAATGTCCTCCACTGACATTTGTTTTTGCCTCAGCCTTGGGTTTAAAATATCTACAATGTCAAATCAACGCCAAAAAAGAAACTGAACAGGAATCCAATCCTTTAGCCCACATGACTCAAAATGAATTAACTTTGAAATGAGCATGTATGACTCATAGACCCATCTTAGAAGGAGCCATACTTTCCTTATAGAACGCTCTTCATTATATCCCATTAAATGGTGTTGGACGTGCCAAGCTGCTGTGTTCTGCATTCGCCCATCACATTTTGCACACAATTATGTCCTTAACTTTGTCTCGCTGAGAATAATTAACTATGAAATTAAAAACAAAGACTTCAGCGTACCCACCGTAAGCTTTAACAGATGATCCTCTGCTTAGGAAGCACAGTAATGAATGTACATGGGCCTTGCTGCACAAACAAAGGAATTTAACTATCTGAAAGTCAGTCCATAGGTATCTTTTTGGTCGTGCTTGATTAATAGAATAATTTACGTGTAACATGTTCTTTTTTATTGTTTTCTCTGGTGGGACTCAACGGGGAACATAGTGATTAATGGCAAGCCGGATGGTAATTCGCAGTTCTAAAATTCATGGCCTACTTATTGCACTAGTTTGTAATTCTAGCACTTTCTATGGCACTGATCTTTGTATAAATGTTGCCTCTACATTTAGTAAACTAACCATGCCACAGTAAAATTCATTTAATTTGTTGTAAACTAATGGTTTTGTATCCATGTGAATCTAACTGTTTTCTATGCAAGTCTATTCATTCATATGTACAATAACGTGCAATATAACACATAAACTGTATATTATGACTTAAATGTTCTTTGTATTAGGGAAATATCCTGTTTCATGGTTAATAACACTATGAACTGTGTATGACAGCGGTGATTATTTAATTTTGGGGTGACAGTGATTGTTTCACTATGAAACACACAGAAAGTTGTACGGGGGAAAAAATAGCTCTTTGTACCTCAAAGGCAACATTTCATCTTCTTTTAGGAGGGCTCAATGTTGGGGTATTAATAATCTAGGGAAAAACATTTAGAGTGTATTTAAGTTGTAATTAAAAGTTTTTCTTTGTTGTGCAAGGTTAATTTGAATAGCACGTAACTGTGTCTCATTAAGTGATTACTTTGTAAGTGTGAGCAGTGTAGTCATGACATTATCGCCTTCCAGTTGGACACTGTGACGAGATCTTCAAACGCCTCTTTCCACGATGTGGCAAGGACATGGAAACTGACACCCCATCCCATCATTACCATATCAATTATCTGAGATGCTCTGTTCAAAAAACATTTCCAACTCCCAAACCACAAAGAATGAAAAGGGAAATTTTGCAAAACAGCCGACCTTGTCTGAGCCCACGTGGAGGGCTTCTCTGGACCTTATTTTGCATAATGCCAAAAGCCTTCGGCCTATCACTCTTATATTTCTAATTATGCTCCCTCCTTTTAAGGATCTGAAATGCAGAATGTCTCAATTTCAGGCTCTCTTAGGTTAAATCTAAAACAGCTTTAATCATAAATCTGACTCCATGGTAAAAATGTACTCGCCTGCACAATCGTGAACAGATGAGAGGTGGCATTGATAGCACCTACCCTTCATTGTGTGATATTCAGCCGTTACCGTTTCCATAAATAGCTGAGGTGTTATTTATTAGACAGGACAGTCATGCTTACATGTTGTTCTCACAGTCTGCGAGCAGAGGCCTGCTTCCCTGCTCTTCCTCTTGGCTCTGCTATTTTAAAGTAAAAAATAAAATCAGATTTCCTCACCCCTTCTTCCCACTTTGTGAGTGCCATGCACCGTGTACCAGTCACACTTCTACTCAGATACAACCTGCTGCCAGGTGTCTAGAGTAGGGTATGTTTGGATATACGTGTGCCTAGGTGTTACTTGTGCATGGGTGGTACAACATTTATGATCTCTTTGATACGAAACAGTTCATTGACAGATATTTATATTTCTGTTCTATGCTTCCACAGGGTTTCAGCACTAAGAGCAGAAAGAGGTGCTCCAGGCTCTTGAGAATTTCCGTCAAGCGCGGCGCCACCTGTTTCTTACTCCACGCTGCAAGAGGGGAAACAGTCTGGATTGATTCCCTCTACTTTGCATTAAAGGCTTCAGCGCGACATACAAAAGTGGGTGAATCACACTGTCTGGGTGTGGTGGGAGACAACGGGGTGCAGAAGACAAGGAGAGCAACAGTCAGCAGATGGCGGCGCACAGCTGACGCACAGTGGAGAATCTCTCCTGTTGCTGGATGATAAAGAAAAGGACACCAGCAGCATCAACGCATCAATCAGATCGAAGAACCGAGCTCTTCATGCAGGGGTGCCTATAACTTTATCAGAAATTTCACTTTTGCCAGTTTGGGGCATGTTATAATGAAGCACTGTGGAAGTACTGTCCCGAGCAGTATTAACTGTGTCATGCAACTTCCGTGTGTTTGGGCAGATGCGGAACCAGGAATCAACTCCATCAAGAGTTAAATGTAGGCCAGTAGCTCGGTGGTTCTCCACTAGACATTGCTCTGGTTGATTGCTGACTAGTTCTTTATTTCGCCACTATACCAATCCCTGCACCTTGATTCAGCACTGGAGAGTTATAGCATATGTGCAAATACACACCTACAGAGGGAGCCAGGGAGGAGACAAAAAAAAAAAAAACTTCTGTTTTGGGGAGTTTACTTAGGAATATTGTTTCATATGCTCTAGAGAGATGTGTAAAATCCATCATTCTTGCACTTAGATGCAGGGCACATGTTTTTCCTGTCTTGCATCTATTTTGATTAAGCGTGAAAATATGTAAAGTGTTATTTACACTTGTTGGGATTCCAGTGTATCAGGCTTAACAATTGGTATAATTTCACTCGACTGTCATTCTTTGTCAAGCTGTAAAATATATCCAGGAATTGCTTGCATGATGCTCAAGGGAAAAATAACACAGATCTGCTGTTCAGGATCGAGCGCCGTGCAGCTGCTGGGATGCTGTGGTGTGAACTCGGCCTCGGAGCTTCCACATCACATGGATGTTCTGCTGTTTCATCCACGACCATGGTGACTATGGTGGCCAGAGGCAGTCTGCCACACAGCCTGCTAGTGGATGAGGCGGGTGGCTACCAACACAGACAAGTCTGCCGAGGGTCATGTGACTCACAGCATTTCAGCACAGACACAAGATTCCAACAACAGGCACAATCACTCACTCTTCTAACGGGGGCTTCTAAAAATGGCATCTTCTTGTAAACAGTGACCCACCTCTCCAGAGGAGCCTGAGGGGCAGAGATCGCCTGTTGCTTTCGTTTCCTCACCTGGGCAGGCTGACGCTAATTCCTCTTGTGACTTTTCCCACCGAAATGCAAGCAAAGCGCTTTCAGATGAGTGTTTGCGTTGAGTTGGGCTGCCAAGCACCAGCCACTAACCTGTGCGTACTTTTTGACCGTCCAACCAGTATCTCTCAGGTACTCCTGTCTCCAAACAAAATACCTGTATAATATTGCAAACTGAAGTGTCAGTACTATTCACCGCTTTTCCTTTTGGCCTGTTGACTACAGTGCCCCCTAGGGGCCACTGGTAAACAGTTTCCTACATCCCTAACCAAATGCAACCTGTTAACATTGTTCTGGTGATTCATTGTAATTACCTGTTGATACCCAGTTTCAGAATGCTTACTCTGATTCAAATTAAACCGCTAAATTTGTACGTTACCTGAGACCTGACAGCTATCCATTCCGATGCGTAAATTGGGCTTAAGGTTTTATTTCCTTCATTAACAGAGATAAAGGTTAGTATAAATGCATACAGTCCAGCTTTGTTAAAGACAGCTTAAATGTGGAGTCGCCCATTGTGTAAAGCAACACATTCCCACTATGGTTTTGAATGAATGGTCAGTCGGCTGGAACACAAAAAAAAAAACGTAAACTCAAGGACAACGGTTGGTCTTTTATATGTAGAAGAGAGGGAACTGGACAGTGAGAACAAAGATTCCTATTCATTCCCGTTAACAGGCGCTGGTCGCCAGTCTTCGGTCTGTGCTGGGTCTCTCCCTGTCATATTAATATGAAATTGTTTTTAATGGAATGCCAAAGTCTTGACATACTACATTTATATTTCCCCTAGATTGATGCCCAAAAGCTTTTAGAGTTTTACATCAATTTATAACTGGAACAAGCTGCCAAACTATGTCACCCATGCAAAAGCTGTGAAACATGTTTAATAAGCTGAGACTGCAACACATTTTTATTTTTTTAAGTACCTAAATTAGCCCTCAGGAGAGAGCAAATGACACTCCAAATTGCAGATGCATATATGCATGCACACAGGCGCACACAAACACACACGCACACATGTTTGTACTCATACCTTTCTGGGGACTATCCATTCATTTCTAAGGAGCATAACCCCTACTCAGCCCTAACCTTAACCATAAGTAACCTAACAAAATACATGACTTTTGGCATTTTTAGTTTTTCAACTGCATTCACAGATTTTAATAAACCAGAGGTAATCCACAAGGGGACTGAAAAAATGTCTGCGCGAGGTAAAAAGTTACCGGCTTTTATCACATTGTGGGGACCAGATTTCCCCATAATCATTATTGTCACTTTTACAAAATCATTTAAAAGATCTATAAAGTTCCATTAAATCTTGCCTCTTTACTCTCTGAAAATTAACCTTCTCTTGGCAGTATATTACCAAAATATGTTTAATCTGAGTATTGTACTATCACTCAAGGGATCTGAATTTGCAACATGATTATCGCAATCTAGTTATGTGAATGTTGTGGGCCTTGTTCCTCAGTTCTGTGGACAGAGTAAAACATTTTGTCATGAATATGCAAATGCAGTGGTGCAGTGGCTGAGACGATGGCACTGCAGCCTCACGCCTGTGGGCTTTGATGCCACATGAGCTTTGCATTTTCTCCTATTTGTGCTTCCTTCTCTGGGCTCTCTGCTCCTGCCACAAACAAAGACTTGTGCTTTGGGGGAATCGGTCTCACTTAATCGCCTATAGAGTGTGTGAGCATGTGCCTATTTCTTGAAACAGACCAATTTCCTGTCTAGGATCTCCCTTGCTAATGCTTCCTGGGACTATCTACCAACAGTAATATCAGCATTAATAGCCACAAAATACAATATGAATTATTTCCAATTTCTACTAGCTTATACGTTTATAACTTTAACCTCTTAATTCCTTTGTATTTTATTGTGTTTTGTTTATTTATTTAGCTTTTATTTACTTGCTCTTATTCATTTTATTTAGATTCATTCAATCTTTCTATAATTTCCTTGACCTGTACATTAGCTGCTTCTTTGTCTTTGGTTCTATTTTAGATAAAATATGTGAAGCACTTTGAGTTGCTTAATAGATGGATGGATGTAGATCTCGTAATATTCGCGCATCCCCAGTAACGTTACGGAGGAAAAACACTACAGACAGATCATAGAAAATACGCAGAGGGCAGTATATTCTGGCCTTTATGTTCAAGTGAAAATTCATGGCAGAGGCGCAGTTTTCATTTCCGTCAATGTGAAGTGTTGCGCAAACTATTACAAAGAATGTGTTACAAGGAATAGCCCTGTCGCTTTGTGCGTTAATTGTATCTCCCCCTTAGGCTGTAATTGTGTGTGTGCGTCATTAACATCTTATTCTAGCATTTAATCAGTTCAACAAAAGATCATTTAAGGAGAAATATGGTGCGAGACACTCCACCCTGCAAGCTGGGCATTTCTGCACTCTTTGCTTCCTCAGTGGGGAAACCCATTGCAAAAGGGGGGGTAAAATTGGGTTTACACACTCTGGACAGTTCCTGAAAGTTTGCCTTTTATAAGGAGAGGAGCATCATTTGCTTTCAGAGCTAAAGGTCTGTTTGGCACGGCAGTGGGACTCCTCAGGCGAGACTGGGAATGTGCTACACACAGGCTGCTTTGCCGAATGAAGGTGTGACTTCGCGAAATAAACCAGGCAGCTTCGCCATCACCAAAAGGGGGGCCGCTTGCCGACTTATTAAAGCTATCAGAACTGCACTCAGCTCCTTATCTGGCCATAGGCCCATTGTCACACGCACCGCCGAAGGAGACCGAGCTGAGAAAGAAAGCATACTGGAATCAGGTACTATATTCTATATGGTCCAGGATCTGTGCTAAGGAGATAACAGCTACACTGGGCCAATCAATTGTGCAAATGCAAATAGACTCGTTTCTGAGTTGCTCAGGTCAATAACTAGATTAAACACCAGATCTAACTCTCTCCACAACAGTTTGTCCTTAACCTTGAAAAGAGAATTTAATTGGGTGTCACCGCTGTCATTTATGCATGGACTTAGCACTTGTCAGATCGGTGACATTGCTTAGGTGTAGAAGAACTGAATTAGTGCCTTAATTGCAATTAGCTGAAACCCAAGGTTAAAGGAACAAAAGATTGTACTGGACACTGGAAAAAAGGTCAGCATTCCAGCTTACGTGTTTTACCTGTAAATAGATATCTGCATCTTTCAGATAGATTTTCAAAAATATAAAAATGTCACAAGGATCGATGGTTTTATTTCTTTCTTTCGGTATCACAGTAATTTAAAAAAATCATTATACAGTATGTATAATCTATATCCATATCTATCTATGTGTTTGTCTATATATATATATATATATATATAAATGTATGACAAAGTCATAATATAATGATATTTCAAATTGTCCATTTCTGTTCTTGACAAGCCTGCAGATATCTGACACACTTACATGCATAATGCTGACAAAGGTCTGTAGAATTTTTCCTGCAGTTTGGGGGGCTAATCTTACAAATGTGTTTGGTAAGAGGCTTAGTTGTCCAGGGTTAGCGAGGTGGATATTTGCCCGTATTGCATTACACAGGAACATAAGAAAGAATATTATTGAGTCTTCTAGATATTAGAGAAGAGGGTTTTGTTAGCTATAAAGCTTGGCTTTTAGGGATATCCATATTATTCAAAAACCCAATAAAAGGCAAAAAAGATAATTTTGAGGGGAAATTAGAGATCCTTGTCAGAGTGGCCTGAATTAAATCCCAATTCAAATGTAAATATCTCCCAGACAAAGTTAAATTTTATGTCCCGAATGCAAGCTGTCATTATTGTAGGATGGCAGATCAACATGTAGGTGGTGATGACATACAGTGTGAGACATAGCCGAGACACCTCTTTATGTTTATGTCTGTCTGCGCGGAGATGCTTCAGTCCCTCCCGAATCTGCTCAAGACAGCAGGCCGGAAACATTTTCCTCATCACAATTCATCAATGTCAGTGCTGGAAACGGTAATCAAACAGCTAACAGTCTAACAGCTAGTAAATATTCATTGGCTTCTGCCTTCGCCTGAACTCCTCAAATTCTACTTCATTGAAATGGAATGTCACAAAAAAGAATGTGAATAACAATCACCATCGTATAGAATCATAAATACATCTCTATTACTTATTTTTGGCTAATGGATTGTTATCTATAGTGAACCTAATGGTTAGAATGAAGAACAGAATGTTGGTAAACACTGAGTAATCCACCTCGTGATTTGGTTTTGCAAGGGCATCTTGGACGTTTGGAGGTTTACAGCTTCGTCTTCATTTTGGTTCTTCTCACAGTGTTTGACGTCTTCATTGCATAGAATTAACTACAGACTGACACTTTCCAAGGTGTCCTCACTAAAACCAAAATTACAGCTCTGTCACAAACACATTGTTGGTAGAATCTTACTTATGACCGTTACAATTTTTTCCCAAGTTTTCTTTCTTGAATATTTTTCTTATTTGAGTTATTTCATCCCCCCGCGACCCAGTAGGATAAGCGGTTCGGAAAATGGATGGATGGATGGATGAGTATATTTCATTTCACTTACAGAGCTTTTACAGTAGTCAGATTAATTATTACGACATTATTCTGATAGTCCTGTGTATTTAATTTAAAATAATCTCTTGCAGGAATGTTGAAGCTGTTATGTGATCATAATTTCTTTCAGTTTTGCAATGTTATACATTGCGCATTAAGTTTCAAAATGGTTTGCCATGCTGACAGAATACACATCAGAATAAGCATCCACCGGGTGAAATTCAGCAACGAAAACATGATTTTTTAAAATGAAAATAACCGATGCAACACAATTTTAGTTATCGGTTCTCTAAAAGGCGTCAGGAGAACATCTTGGATTATTACCATTTTGGAGCTCACATATATTTTGTAGTGATCCTACTAATCTTAAAACAAGCTGAAATGCTTTCAACTCGCAGAGCATGAAAAGAGGAATCCTCAAATCATCTTATAGCAGAACAGCCTCCAAGCAAAACTGGGTCACTTTAGTTAATTTACCTGTTATGCAAGGGAGAGGGGGGGGGGTTCTATATACAATGTAGATGATCAGGCAACATTTCTAAAATATGTCTTAAAGCTGAGGAGAAGACAATGCATTTGGGGATGGAAATTAATAGAGCATTTTGAGAACCATAGAAACCAAGGCTGTGTAAATGTTTCTAATTTCTTTAAGGTATAAATTTTATGCCATTTATATTTATATATATTTACACACACACACATACAAGTTGTTACACAAATGCATGACAAAATCATAATCTCAGTTGTTTGTTTAGGAAGATAAATGTGATTTCTCAGTCTACTGAACCCTGACCCAGCCTTAAGTCATCTGTCTTTTAAATTGTATGACAATAATAAAATGCAAATGTAAATATATATGTAATAGGAATAATGTCAGGGTTGGTATCAATCTGACCCTGTCCTTCATGTTTCCATTTTGACCAGCAGGTGGTTTGCTATCCTGTTCCCTGCTCCATCTTGTAGTCACTTAGCCCTATTGTGTTCTCCCTGTTCCCTAGACTGCTGCATAGCTCACTGGCTTCAGAGCATAACTCAGATTAGTGGAATCTCCACTTATGGGTTTGTGGTTGGCCAGAGACCAGCCTCACCTTTTTAGCTTTTTGTTTTCCCTAATGTTTATTATTGGTTATTAGTGCTTCCGTATTTTTGGAGTTCCTGTATTTCAGTTGGCTCCTAGTCTTGCTCCTTATCCCTTGTTTGTTCAGTTTTCCTTGTTTTAGTTAATCCTTAGTCCCTAATCTCTAGTGCTGTTTAATTGTAACATGCCACACCTGTTCCTTCGTTGCCCCGAGTCCTTGTGATTGGTTAACTGGTTGGAGGTCTCACCTGTCCTGCATCATGTCTTATTAGCTGTGTATTTTAGCGCTTCTTCTGTTTCTGTTTCTCTTCTTTGATGGTTCATTGTAGTTGCATATTGGTGTTCAGAAGTGTTTGTTAGGGTGCATTATTTGCTTTGCTTTTTTTTGCCTAGTTTTGCTCCCTGTGTTCTCTTAGCCCTCTAGTTGTGTTTATTCCATGATTTACATTGTTCCTAGTTGTTTCCTATTTTTTCCGGTCCCTCGTGATCCTTTTGGTTTTGTAGTGTGTTTTATTTTGTAATAAACCCCCTGTGTTCTCGGAGCTGCCAGTGGATCGTCACTCGTTTCCTCCCATGCCATGCCACAGCACAACAAATAACGGGAAAAAGTACTGTGGCTTTACACCTGCAGACTCGGGAGTGGATCTGACATCTGGTTCTGATTGTGTGCTGTCTTCCTGTTCAAATTAGTCTCCTCTGGGTCCAACAGCTTTCTCACAAAGTCCAAGACACAAATGGCTTACATGGCTTTTTAACTCTGAATAGCCCGCAGTTTGTGATTTTCTGTGAGAGGGCTCACTTCATATCTATACTGTCCCCTACAATGTAGCCTGTGGTTCTGGCGATAGGCTGCAGGCTTAATGTAACCCTGAAATGGATACACGGTTATGCAAAATGGATTGGTGAATAGAGGGATGGATAGATGGATTTGCATCAGAATAAAAAGTCATTTAAAAATGGTACACGTTATAAAACATTCTGGCATCAGAACACACACCTCCACAGATAGGACACAATTTTAATAGATGCATTTAAACACTGTACAGCCCATCGTGCACATTATACTCCCCCCCTNNNNCCCCACCACCACCACCACCAATAAATTACAGGAGCAAGCAATACCTACTTAACAAAATGACCTACAAAAACATACAGTAATTGCAGGGAATAAATGGAAACATGTTTCACTGGGAATATAGTCCTATTTCCGGGAAAAGACATTCCAGTGCTCAAAAAATGATACTATATCCAAATTACTGTCTTACACATGTCTCATTATAACATAGTCATGCAGCACATTTATTAAAAATGCAAAGCCGGTTCTGTGAATATTCCCATGTTTTATACAGGCCTTGAGCTGGTGCTCACATTTAAGTGACGTGGGGCTCAGGCATGACCTCATAAATTATTTAGTGCCTGCATTTGGGATTAAGACCTGTCATTCAAAGTTCTGTCCCAATAAGAACCATTAACTGTTCTAATTAATAGTTCATAACTTAAGATTAGTTATGGTTCTAGAGGGAATAAAACAGAACAGGAACCAAAATGTACCTTTTGTGGGAATTTTTAATCTGCTGTGCACTCAATGTGTATCCCATATATTGTACTTATCTTCAAGAAAATTAAATTAAACAGTACAGTACATGTGAACCGCCTGTGTCCAGCTCTTTTCCCCAAAGGACTAACAAATGAAATTTTTAAAAAATTAAATAGTATAATTCATTAAAAATAATTTTTAAAAAGTTGAGTTTGCTGAAAAAATTGTTCGGCGTTTAAGAGCAAGGCTTTGGCCATATGGTAAGAGAATTTTTTTTTTGTGCAGAAACATTAGAATATATATATATAACTCTCAGCAAAACTGTCTCATTCTCAAGAAATGTAAAAAAATTCTGAGCCAATATATTGAGGAAAATAAACTGAATGGTTTTATTAATATTTATGTCTTAATATTCCCACTGGACCCTGACCAGAGCGTGCAGATTGATGGTAGTTAGATCAGACTTTAGTCTCAAATTTCTCAGTTTCTTGGCAAACTGTAATTAATTAGACTTCATTAAATATAGTATCAAATCACACAGAGAGCAGATTAGATTTTTTAGTTGTATTCCTTCAGAAATATCGACACTGCTCCACATCTTAAAAATTTGTTGTTTTAAAATTGATTAGATTGATTATTATTATTATTATTATTATTATTATTATTGCCAACAGCCAGCAAAAAAGATCCTTTAATACCCCCAGAAGACAAAATGTTTTGGGAATTTAGGAATTGTATGGTCTACAGCAAAATTTTCCCATCAGGAATTTGGTTCCTTTTTCTTATTGCTTATCAAGTCCTTGTGTTTTACAGAAGAGCATTAGGGCCACTTGATGCAATGGATTGGTGCCCCATCCTAGGTTGTTTCCTGCCTTGTGCTCTTAGTCTCCAGGACTGGCTCCGGATCCTCCGTGACCTTGAATAGGACAAGCGGTTACAAGAAATTGATGGATAAAAGTCTTGGAATACATGTCTGTTACTGCAGTAGATTTGTACGCTATCGGGAATTAATGGGGGTTTATGTTTTGTGTCTTTGACACCCCCAAAATGAAAGTAATCTGCTTTTACTCGTACTTTTTTCAAAATGTTGCTATCATTTACGTCTCTTGTCAAACTCATAATACGGCAAAGCGCCCAAAGGCTGCTGCACTCAAACGGAATGTCCAGATGGCACAGAAGAGACGCCCTTTCGATAACCTCTACGACCGTATAACACATGTGTAATGGAAAGCGGATAAAAGGTAAAATGTACCTGGGGTCAGTCATTCTCTGCCTATTTACGCTACAGTAGATTGTTGATAATCTACTCACTGGGTTAGAGAGGTGATGGATTCATAAAAAAAATTGCAAAAATAAAAAAATATACTTGCACTATTGCATACGGCAAAAAAATGAAAATAAGCAGCATACAGTATGTATACAAGCTGCCTTCTTACCCTGGGTTCAGCATTAATTTTAGGCAGCCGTAGGATGATTCATTGAAAAATTAATAATATCTGATGGCCTGGTCAAACAGAAAAATTTGGCTATTTGCATTAGAATTTGAATTTTATATTTGATTGCTTATCTTTTAGATATCTTTCTCAGCAGTAACACTGTACTGGATACTGAGCTCTGAGTGCTGTTCTTCCTCTTTGATGCCCTCCTTAAAAATAAATATATCAGTTACCTCATCATGCACCCAATAACAAACATTAATCCATCCATCCATTTTCTATACCCATTTGTCCTACGCAGGGTCCTATCCCAGTAGCTACGGGCACAAGGCAGAGCAGACAAACATTGCTCCAACATTCTTCATCTACAGTTCATTTTCCAGTAGATTTCCCTTAAATTGTTATCACCTCCTTATTAAATTCTCAAACACAGAACACGAGCCTGTTTTTCTATATCTGCAAAACATAGTTGATTGATTCATTTGTAATGCTTGAAATCCAGTTTTATCTAACATGCTGTTGCTGTGGTGCTTTAAATTAAATATAGCTAAAAACATTTACCAGCGATTACATATTCTTTGCATATAATTCCATAGCTGATTTTAGTTAAGTCCATGAAAAAAATCTATCTATCTATCTATCTATCTATCTATCTATCTATCTATCTATCTATCTATCTATCAAATCTAAGATAAACTTTTTTCATAAAAAATATTATATATAATTGTTTGATGATACTGTAAATTAATTGTGGGGGGGGGGAACGTGCGGCATTTTTCTTCAGTATTCTTCGGTATTGCGGTTTCACTGGGCTGAACATTGGGGGCAGTAGGTAGCATGGATGTTAATGAAATGTGCCAGTAAATCAAAGGTTCTTGGCACACGTGGCCCGAGAGTCCATCTGTGGACGTGAGAATGTCCCATTTAAAAGGGGCCAAGCTGTTCAAAAACAAGAACAGTTTTTGTCATTTCTTATCATTACCGTACTGTTTCTGACTGTTGTCTTACTGTTTGTCTCAAATCATCTTATCGTGAATATTTTGCAACATTTGTGTCACTGATATTCCCAGTATGGGCGTCAAATTTTGGATGGATGGATTTTATTTTAAAAACACAATTCTTAGTACATAAATTGCTTTCATTGTCAAAAATGTCACTTTGTCACATATGTAAATTGCCATATAAAAGAAAACTGTATCCATACATGACAACCACACCATGGCTGAAAACATCCCACATCACGGCAACAAATTTTTACCGGGCCAGGGGTGAGTTACAAACATGGGCATGTCTAATAATAACTGAAAAAAGAGAAACGAATGAAAGAAACATCAAGTAAGATGACAATTCCTGTGCCTCTTTCATTTGCCTTTGCTCTGTTGAGCCTCGGTTTCCACAATGACATATACGTGCCATTATGAAAAGCAGTGGAAAGTGCGAAGGTCTTCGTTTTGAGTTTCACTTTTCACTGGGATTTGTTTATAGAATGTCGTTGTTTATTTCAGTCACCACCATCTTCAGTGAATTCGCTTAGTAGCCGGCATTTGTGCATGTTACTTCACAGAGATTAAAATCCAATCAGTTTGCCAAAGATAGCAATTACCAAGGGAACATGTGCGGGTCTTATGAGATGTTTTTTTTTTTTTTTTTAAAGAAATTCTTTTATTCTTAAGACAATAGCTTAAAGTTTAAACAGTAGTATCTCAAAAGCCAAACACAAGCCATTACGAGAAGTAATCTGCAAAGTGATCAGTGTGTTCGTTTCCTGGATAAAGTGCCCCCTTTTTCCTTCATTAATATGCAAATTCCCAGTGAAAGCGTGTTTTCAACTCATTACTTAGTCATCAACAGCCTTTTACACATTATGTTAATGAAGCATGGAAATTACAGAAGGGGCAACAGCAGCAAGAAAACACCAACACTAACAATCTGTTGGGCTTGAATTCATTGGAAAAATTAGAAACTAAAGGTAACATCAAGTTCATCTCGCTTTTTGGTGCCTCGCATTGGAGCTTTTGGCGACCTCTGACCCTTCTCCATAACAATGAAAGTCAGGATTTGCCCCTCCAGTATTTACACCCCCCCCACACCTCCTCACTCCTGGAGTTCAGCCACCCAAGCTGCTAACAGTGTCCCTCTTAGTAGATGGCATCAGTTCTCTTACAGAAGGCTTGGCATTGAATTGTGGGGCTGTTATTCATTGCCTTGACAACCAAGCTTCTGTTGGCTACAACTTTCTCCCTCTCTGCATCTGCTATAACTAGTTCTGTGGCCTCCATAAAGTCCAGAGCCACCTTGGTAAAATATCAACTCTGAAGATGTGGTATATATGTGTTATGTGGTAGAGGGCTGGTAATGTGGTACGAGGCTGATTACATTTGAAGAACTTGGGAAATACCTGTGTCGTTCTCATGCATACTGTAGGTAACATGCTACATACTTTCCAAATACTTTCATGGATCTTTTACTTTGTAATCAGTCGGCGTAGGGAACACATACAGTCAGTCCTCGGGTTAAGAATGTCCAACTTACGTAGAACGTAGTACTTACGAACAGGCTGCCATAAAGCCTATTATATCAAAAATTCAGGTGAAATACGATGGTTCATCATAACGAATGCAGGCACAACTTTGTGATGGTCCTGAAAGCATTAAATGGCTTCAGCTACCATATCTATTTTTTTTTTCTGACTTAAATTCGACTTAAATACAGACTTAAAGAACGGATTTTGTAACCTGGGGACTGCCTGTACTGCGCAAGGTGATTGTAGCATAGTAAAGGACATTCTTATTATATTCATTTTGTACATACATTTATTTTCTAATAATCTAGGAACAATTTTACTACCATATAACTTAATATGTAGTAATTATTACAATTTGTCAGAAACATGCGTTCTAAATGACCTCATGTTGACTAATTAGCCTAGTTTTAAACAGAGCTGCAAATAATTTTAGACCGTTGTAATAAGAAAGATCTTTAACTTTTTTCAAGCCTTGGTTATGAAAGCATTGATTTGCCAACCAGTAAGTTTCCTTAGTGGTCGCACTTCATTGGCTAACAAAAAGACCTTCTGTCTTTCAGAATCTCTCTCGTTGTGGAAAAGGTTCACCCTCAAAATTTACATGTCAAATGTGTTTGTTTGAATTTTTTTCATTGACTCATGTTACCATTTCATTTATACAGCTACCTCCCTGAAACAAAATGTTACCTTCAGTACTGTAATCATTCCCGCTTTAGACCCCAGACCCCTTCATGTTCCTGAATTGTTAATTATTGGTACAGTTACCGTATAAGAAAGGTGAAGGCTACCTTGCATGAGCACCAGTTTGTTGTGTAATATATTGTTGCTGTAACATGATGTGAAAACACTTGTCATTGAGGAACAAAGAGGCCGTCAGTAAGCCCTGAAGTCATGAGAAAATAGATAAATGAAAAAAAAATGCTTTATTATGATTGACTTATTTCCCATAAAAGACGACAAGTATTGATTCAAATCAGCCATTCATTTTCTGTGACCATGTATTCTATTCAAGGTTGTGGGGTCTGGAGCCTATTCTGGAGGCTGTGAGTGCAAGGCAGGGAACAACCCAGAATGGGGTTCTAACCCATCGCAGGGCGCACTCACACACCATTCACACCTACAGGCAATTTGGTAACTCTATTAACCTCAGTGTGTTTTTGGATTGTTGGGGTGGAATCTGGAGTACCTGGAAGAAATCTGACAATGACATGGGAAGAACATGCAAACTGCACACATGGAGCCATGGCTGAGACTGAAAATTTGGTCCCAGAGTGAGATGCCACCCCCTTAGTAAGTTATTATGGAATCATAATGGAAATTGGCTAAAATTATTGTCTAAGTTTAACATAAAACAAAGGTACTCATAGTTTGGTTAGTGATGTGGCTTTCCCATAGTCTAGTGCCACTCCTCATGTTAGAAGATGTTCTCAACTAGAGTGAAAGGAATCTCACCAAGGAATATGAAAGCTTTACAAATCAGCCATGTTTGAAGCTGAATATTTACTTTATTAAGCTATTCTGGGTCAGATCTCTGTTCAACAGCTTCCTCTTCTGCGGTTTGAGGCTACAGTCTTCGCAGTGCAGCAAGATTCCTCCAATAACTATTTGCAAAGGGCTTAAGTGTGTGACAATTTTGGCACCTGTTTGCAGCTTTAGTGACAGTCCAGCATGAGCCTGGGTTTTTTTTACTGAGTACAGTAATTAGAAGAAGGTTATGTAACAATGGTCTCAAAAGCAGATGTTGACTATTACCATTCCTGATAGCCACTTAATGGAAAGCGACCTTCAACCTCGTAAACATGAAATCAACAGACTGATGCAATTATAGTAAAAAAAAAAAAAAAAAGGGAAAAAAGTTAAATAATAACAACAGCATCTTGAAAATTTCACATAGAGCATTTCATGTGTTTATTTCATTTTAAAGCAGGGATATTTCTTAGAGGATTTTCCGCTAATCCCAGTCACGGCTGATGTCGCCCTTGCCGAAAGCAACAAACCAACAGAAGTTGCCTGAGCCAAATTAATTATCCAAGTTCATGGGCTTTTCCTCTTTCTAATTTCCGATCTTTATTCTGCATGAAAACAAAAATTCCACTCCCCACGCTGAGCCTACGTTAATTGCCGACATTTAGCAGATTACGTTTAATCTGATGTCATATAAGGTGTCTCACTGAGGATACAGATAAGATTATCTTGAGATTGCACAATAATTACCTGAGGATTTGAAGATTACCAGATGTCTGTTTGGTTATTTGGAGATATGTTATCTTTGGATATTTCAGGCAGCCACCCCAACAGTAAACAAAAGAAAGCAAGATGCATGCCTGAATTTTCCCTTTCAGGTGACATCACTCTTTTCTTCCTTTAGAACAGAAAACATTTGATTGAAAATCATTTGATTAATAGCTGTCATTTTAGAGTACATGCCAAGCATTTGTCTGCATGTTGCAGACGGGGAAAATTTTATTGATATTTCCTTTCTGTTTGCTTTTTGTTTCTGCTTGTGATTATAAATATTCCTCGTTGATTAGAGGCTGGGTGACTTTTTAAAGCTGTCAGCTGTCTGAGAGGGTTCAGCTCATCGAAAGTACAGCGTGGCTCTACTCTCTCGATTTTTTTTCCATCCCCTTCCTCGTCTCTTAGTCGCTTTCAATTTCTCTCCGTCTCCTATACTTCCTATTCTTTACAGTCCCTCCAAAATTAAACTGCAACTATTGCAGCCAAACGAAGTGATATGAAGTCGCCACACTCTACGTCCGGAATAAACCTGGGGAATTCAGCAGTATTTTACATTTTTACAGTTAAGCAATTTTGCACTCGGGCAGTTGAAGCCGCTCCTCTCTCATTCACTTTCTGTCATAGCCTCTATTCGCTGAAACAGGCCAGGGAGCCACCAGCTTAGTATTTAGATGCATATGCGAGCCCATACTGAAGCAGCTAACGCTATCATTATAGCTGTCTATGAAGTGCGCTATCCAACATTCAGTTAAGACCACTCAAGGAGAATCATACATTATTATACCTATATAATAGTAATTGCAAATGTAGGATATACTGTAGAATAAGCCTACACACTGTCTGTGAATATGAAGTAACTTATTAACATATTTATAGCACACACGCTGCCTCAAAACAAATGAATATTTCATGATGGCATTTGACTGACAGAATGTGGCTACACATGCTTTAATATACAAATACGGATTTTTTTTTGCTCAAAATCAATAGCAACATCTACTGCCACCATGTCACATAGACATCAGAATGGTTGTCGCTATCAGTGATGTCACATCTTCTGTAATCTGTAATGTTTACTAAGGAATGGGTGTTTTTTTGAGTTCAATGTTGTTTGAAACGATCCCTGTCATTGTACAATCCTGGTATAGATTCAAATGTCAGGGAAGGACCATCTGGAGGAGAATGTAGAGGATCTTTGCATACTGCTTGACAATTATATATATTATGGATTAAATTCCAATAACCATTTGCAACGTTGTAGCCACTAGGTCAGCAGAGATGCCATTTTCACCAGTGCAATTAATAATAAAAAAAAAACCTTCGAGAAAACCTTCCAAAATCCAGTTCTTATTTATTAACTTGTTTGTTTATTTTGAGAACCTCTGCTATATTTATATTGGTGCTGGGTTAGTCTTTCGGTTTCCTAATTTTAGACAATGATGTAGATTCACATGCTTTCAAGACATATGGCAACCACATCTGGAGAGAGGATTATTGCCAATGGTATTTCAAACACTCTTGACAAAATGGGTCCATATTACAGAACAATCCATACGCGGAACTGGCTGGTTTGGACCGGAACTGTCAGGAACTGTAAAACAAGCTGAACAGACCTACTAGAGATCAGGGCTAAGGACCAGATTTCGTCAGTTATAAGAGTTTAGGGAAGAGAAAATGAAAATGAGAAATTATATTATATTATTACATAAAAAATAGTCCGTGCTGCATTTTAAACCTTTTCGACTTAATTAGAACACCATGCCCATTTGATAGGCTAATTATTTATAGACATTAAAAAAACAGTACTATTTAGTCACAATGAATATTCTGTTTGCTTGGAAGAAGCACCAGAAATGTATTCCAAAAAGAAAAAAAAAATCACAATGAAGAAGCAGGTTCTGGCAGGTCCCACAACCCAAAGGATCATGGAAATGAAGCTCATTCTTCATTAGCAAAGTATTGGAAGCACAGTTTCAATAACTCTTTACTGCAAAGTAAAGTGCTCTGTGAAATAAAGGCCTGTGATAATTGTTTAATTCCTATTTAATTTGAATCAAAAAAAGGAGTCGTCGAAGCCTGTTGTTAACGTGATTGCACTTAATAACTTTTAGCCCATTAGGCTCTGTGATGTGGATCTCACAATTATGTGGTATGAATCCCCATTCCTTTAAGTTTTCAAATCAATTTATATGCAGATGATGTCCATTTTATATCTCCCACTGCATAATTGGGTCTGCAATCTGTGAAGGCATGAAATGTACACTATCCTTTATCACAGCTCTGCTGACGAAGACTCGTCAAACCACAGCGGTTTCCAGGACAGATAATGTATGCAAGGAGATTTCCATCTGTGAGCAAAGACCACAGCAGTACACAGCCACATGCTGACAAGCCAATCACAAAAAGTATTTGTTTTCAAAGTAAATTAAAATTAGCACTTTCTTTGGAAAATATTGAAAAGAATCTATGTGCTTCCGTGACCCACCATTTGAGCTTATGAGAATTTAGTAAAACAAAAAGGTCATATTTAATTCATATTGTTTTTATTGATGTGGCTATTTGAGGATTTCTCTTAATCCTTTATAAAAACACCTTGCTGTTAGCCTGTACCAAGGTCGAGTCAACTTATTGGAAGACAGACATGTATATCAAACACAAAAGGCTAAATTCTGCTGAAGGACTCCCTCCACCTGTATTCCCATTTAACAGGGATTGTTGTCAAATTTCCTGCCCCTAGTTCAATATCACTTAACCTGCCACTTGCACAACCCCAGAGTTGAAAATCAATACGAGTTATTCATCCACACAAAAAAACATTCACAGCTGCTCAATACAACGCAAACTCCAAATCCTGCATTCTACCGAGCCATAATCAAAGACATTACTCTTCGAGACTGAACAATCCTGCTTGAATTTGCTCTAAGAGGACTTCAAATCATATTTAGTAAGCAGTGTTACATTGATTAGTTTGCGACCCCGAAGATAACTGAAACTGCCCCGCCATATCATTGTCTTGGACTTCTCCATTAACGGCATGTGCAAGCAGGAATAATACACGGAGTGTTTTTTTTTCTTAGTAACATTTTACTTGATGGGGCAGAATTAACAGTAACAGTATTATGCAATTACCTAAGAATGAATTAACCACAAACTTAATTGCACAGACTGAGTTACTACTTTATTTGTACCCCGTCAAGTTTGAACATTTTTATTTTTTTTCAATTGACTTATCCTTTATATCCTCGTTCAGAATTCCCAGTTTCTTGACCTTAATTATCAGCATGATCCATGGGCACATTCAGCTTTTAGCAGGGATAGGTCAGGGGAAGACCTGCATCACCTCCAGCACATTGATGAATAAAACGGTCAGCTGGCATAGCTCTTGAATAACCTCTGAGAGTCTGAGTGCTATGGGCAGCAAACAGGCAGGTTTGTTTTGGCTGACTCAGCCAAAATGAAGCCCGCAGCAGTGTTGTCGGCTGAACGCCGCTGCCAGCAGTAACATTGAGAGCTCCGGTCACGTATGCCATCTGTCATTCTCTCGTACTTTGCTTAAAGTCAAACAGAAGACCTGTCCTCCACAGACAAGTCAATGAAGCCAGTGGCTAAAAGCCTTTTGTATACCCAGTAGTGTAAACTCATGAACTCGAATGGCCCACAGCGCATATGTTAGCCTTGTATAGCAGCGTACGGCTCAGTCCGGCTCATTAACATTGTGACACATTAGCATGTAATTTGTAACGACACTCATAAGCTGGCTTGCTGAGACCAAGTGATCTCTAGGAAAATCCTGCTGAATAGCAGGCTTCACTGTGACCCTGTGCTGGATTAGAAATGGGAAGGATGCATCACATCGGATGGTAAATGGTGCACCTTCTTGTATAAAATTGAAAAGATTTGTGAATAAGTTGACAAATAAGCACTTTCACTACTTCCCAATGACATATCTGCCTTCCAGACTGAGGTAAAGTCTCGATACTGTATATCAGGTCAACCTTATCTAACCAAATTCCATCCTAACATATGTTTCTAGATTTTATGTCTTGCAATGGAATATAACGAAAATATTGGGTCAGTTGAATCCCTTCTCTTTTTAAGGACAATTTTAATGGGAGTTTCTGTGCTGATCTCTCAGATGCAATTCACCTGAAGCAACTGCTCTTACAAATGCACATAATTTAAGCTTCCAGAGACATTTCAGTCATGTCTTAAGGGATTCGTCACTCTGGCTTCCCAAAGACATTTGACCTTTGACCCGGCTCCACATTTGTTTGTGAGCCACCAATATGTTGCAACCCTGCCCCCATGTTCCAATAAAGAGATGGATTAAGCCGTTGATCCTGCTGCATCAGATAATTTGACACAAATCGGAAGTTATAAGCAGGATCAAATAGTTCGGCGAAATCAGGCATTAAAAATATACCCTAAACAAAAACATTGTTATCTTGAAGTAAATGTTTTGTTTTTAGTGATGTCAGGTTGATTTGAGAGCCTAAAAAGAAAGAAAAAAATCCGTTCAACAGAAATAATTGACTAGGGACCAATGACATTATTGTCTTTCTTTTTAACTGTGTATAGAAATTGTGGTAACTTTACTTGAGGAGACATGAATAATGTAGTAGTACACGCTTACTTAATGCATTAATTAACAAATAACTTAGTTTTTGTTAAGTACTGATGGTGTTCATCATTAATCAATCATGACATGTATTTCATGGGGAGATAAATCTTTATGAGTTCATGATTTGTTCCTGAGTAGTAAATGAGTTAAGTAATTTTTGCTCGGGGGGGGGG
>JAODJX010000136.1:284421-321954 GCA_026776945.1 Isichthys henryi | reverse complement strand
GTTAGCGTTAGCATTTTTCCCATAGAAGTGAATGAGCAGGCCCCATAAGGATAGGTATACCCTACGTGTGTGTGTGTATATGTGTGTATGTGTATGCGTGCACACCTATCCCATGATAGATGAAAAAGTTTTGTAAATATCACCAGAGAACTTCATTTTGCATAAAATACATTTGATAATAGTGAAAAGTGAGTTTCACAGTATTAGTTGTCATATTTGTCTAGATTTCAGGAGCTTGTCAAATTAATGGCCGTTACCTTGCACTGCAGGCCTTTCCAGTGATCTCATTTTAGCCTGGAAATTATAACTAGAAAGTAAGGAGGCAGCAGAGACGTTAGCTGTCATGGCGACCACCAATTTGGGGAGAAGATTACATTACATTTAGAGTAGATGAAGAACTTCACCTGTCTTTCCCTAGTTTTGAAAATGATAGTAAAGGAAAGCACAAAAAAGCGGAGTTAATGTTCGCTGAAATTGTAAATGTGCTTTATGAGTAACTTTCGAGAAAATAACAAAAAAAAAGCTGAAAAATGAGAGGCTAAAATGAAATGAAAGCAAATGCACCAACAGTCTCGATAGATCTCAGAATGAGCAGGCAAACCTCACATCAATGATTTCATATAATGAACATTGTCAGACATGAAGATACAAAATTATATATTATTACACTTTTTCCATCAACAAATGAACAGTCCCAAATGGAATCTAATGTAAGCTAGTCAGCATTAAATATCTCTTAACTTTAATGTAGGCATGCTGTCAATTCTTATTTAGCGTGGGAGAAACAGTTCATTTTTATAACAGAGATCAGATTTCACTGGGCTTCATCTGTTTTATTCATACATACTTTCCTTGCACTGCACAACTAATGTTTCCAAGGTCACCTCAGACCAGCTGACCACAACACCCGCTCATTAATCATTATCTTAATAATAACACTTCACAGACACTCTGTAAGTCTCCAATGTACCTTTGGCCACAATACAACTACCGGTCTTCAAATTCATATAGGCCCCGCAATCACCCTGAAGACCTGGACTAGTTAGAAAGGTCCTAATGGTGTGACGTAGTCCATCTGGTACCATAATGCTTACATGTGTACAAAACTTGCGTTTTCCATACAGGTATGAACACAGACTTATACTATGGACAAAAAAGCTTTGGGACAGCCATAGCAATTACAGGAATTGGCCACACCCATTGCTGACATATAGGTGTATAACTAAGCTCACACCCAGGCAATCTCCAGCATCAGACAATGGCAGCAGAATGGATGGTCATACAGAAGATGATAGTCAACCTGGCACTGTCATCAGACACCTTTCCAACAAATGGGTTCTTCACATTTCTGTCCTGCTAAAGCTGCCCTGGTCTACCGCAAATGAGGTGATTGTGAAGTGGAAACATCTGGGAGCAAATTCAACTATGAAGCGAGGGCCACGCAAGCTCATAGAAAGGGACCTGATCATCCAGCACCAATACCCAACCTGAATGGCAGCGAATTCCACCAGCAATGTTCCAACATCTACTGGAAAGCCTTCCCAGAAGAGTACAGGATATTATAGCAAGTAAGGGGTAGCCAATTTCATATTAATACCCATTGATTCTGAGTGAGATGCTGGACAGGGTGGTGTCCCAATACTTCTGTCTATATAGAGTAGATCACCATTAAAATAGTGTGTGACAATATAAACAGGGGTGCACATAACTGGTAAGGTGAATGTGTACTTGCGTACCAGTTATGTGCACCACTGATTATAAACACTGGTTTGAGGGATGCATAAGATTATAAATGAGTTATAACAGCTTTAAGTAAAAGTACAATTTGGTGAACTTGCAGGTAGAAGCAAGTGATTGTTTCCAGTTAAGGACATTCACCCTTGTATTTCTTGTCTTTATTTTGAATAGCATCACATGGGGAAGTGAGAAAAAGTATTTAACATCAGCTGAAACCCGGTGCAGCTGAAGCTGGGTGACATTCAGTATAGCAGCTGAACAGCATTTTTTCTGTGATGGAAGGCTGGGCATCTACAGGGTGCGGATAATGAGGCGAGACAAGGATGGTTAGTCAACTGCTGCGCTCAGCTGAGAGATCAACTACCCCTCCCAAATACCCCGCAAAAAAAGAAGGAAGCGTGCCAAAAGGATTGGCCAATCCTGCCCAGTTACTCTCACTATGTAATCACGAGCGCCACATCACTGCAGCACTAATTCATGATTCTAAAAGGGATGCTTACAACACAACCAGTGAAAGTGTACCATGTTGATCTTCACTAATGTCAGACACTGGAACCAGTGGAAAATTAGATTGTGGAAGAGCAGTACCAATGGAACACGTCTAGACATCAGATTCTGATGTTCTAAATCAGTGTTTCCCAATCCGGTCATCAGGAACCCACAGACATTCAAAAATTTTGGTCCCTCACAGTTTACGGTAGGGAGCAAAAATGTGGACTATCTGGCAGGGAGCTGGGAGGGAACAAAAACATAGAAGACTGGGTTGGGTTACACGGTTCTAAACGTACCCTTGTTGGTAAGAATTGTGGACCAAAATGTTGCTGGTTTAAGTACTAAGATGCACGTCTTATTTGTCTCCACGATGCCTTAATAGCTTCACTGAATATACACAAATGCATATTTTAAGTATAAAATTTAAACCTAAGTGTTTGACTTTGTATGAACGCATCAGCTAATCAAATAAAATTATAGTTTTAAAATACAGATTAATAGATGCTTTCCTGCCATGCAGTAAATCAAATTTTCTTTAGATGAGCGAGCACACTGCTTGTTGGGGTAGTGGAGATAGGAGTTTTTGATTAGTCTATCTCAGTGATTGCTTTTGTATTGCCAATTTTGCATTGACTTTCAAAAAATATTTCCTTATGTTTTTTAAGACTGTACTCTCCCGTGATGAAGTCAGACGTGCTTTGTGCAACCTCCATCATTAAAACCAACCACATCCCATTTGCTTTATTTTTAGCAGATTCATTTGTTCTTCCGAAGTCTCCCATTTTGCATTAGCATAAAATTATGGGATAATCAATCCTGGCTCCCCCATTTATCCCCAGCGGCTCCACGCGAGGCGACGGTGGCCCCCTGTTGGAGTCTGACTGATGTATTCTACAGGTTATTCGCACGGTGAATAACAACACATCCAGGGTTGGCATGTAGCACTGAGATTTTCTACAATGCACCTACCCTGTGGACTCATCTGATTAACCATCTTATCGTGTTCACAGCTACACTGGTTCACAGGATCAAGTGCCCTGTTCAAAAGAAACAAAAAAAAAATACAAACACACCGTAAACAGCAGTTCTTATCATTTCAAATAAATGAAGTGGGTTTGTATTTCAGATCCACTGAACTACGTAGCTAGTTAAGTAGTTTGGTAAAATATCAAAGTAGAAAAAAAGGCATTATGCAGTTGAATGTAGCCTAGTTTTGCTTGAAAAACATTATTAATTAGAAAAAAACATCTATGTACAGTGTTGGGTACTGCAGTTTCCCAGTAGATTTAAACAACTGTGATTCGTTACCCATCTTTTCATTATAACAACAAACAAAATCCATTAGCTTATATGAATCTATAATAAATTATGGCGACAGTATTACCATCACTAACAAACTTCGGCCAGAATTTCCTCTCTACTGTTTAGAAAACAGTTTCAAAGCTTATCAGTTTCCGTCGGCCGATCTGCATGTTACTTTCCTACTTGAGGCAGGTTAACCATTTGTAACCACATTTAGAGAAGCAGTTGGGTAAAAGCATATAAGCAAGTTAATCCAAAGTGTGCTGGAGAATGTCTGTTGGCTGTATAAACATTTTTACATCAAAATATTAATGCTCCTCTAAGCTAAATATTCATCCTTCATTATGGGTATTTCTGTAGTAAGCAGGGGGATCTGGTTAGTTTTCATACAAGTTAGCGGTAGGGATCACACACAGTCTTGGCTTAGCGCGAAGGCAGCTGTCTCTGCTCCTCTGTGCCATGTTGATAGATCTTTCCCTCCTTTTTGTGGAGCTGGCACCTTTCTAGCCCACTGATCCTGCAATTAAATGCGCCCAACCGGTGTCTCCGTCAGCATGAATTGTCATTGCCAAGCAAAGTAATGAACAACTGAATTTTTCATTTGAGAAACTTGGCGGGTGGGGAGGGGGGGGGTGCTATCCCACAATGCATCTGTGTCCGCCTTCTGCTAGTCTGTGGCTGGCATTCAGTTGAAAAACAGGCTGAGCGCGGAGCTATTGATCACTGATTTGTACTTGGATAAGTGCATCTGCTAAGCGAACAAAATGTATATAACAAATAAAACCTATGTGCCCCAGAGCATATGGAATGAGATAAATATCGGATGAAGAAGTTCTGGTGGAAAATCTTTATTGGGCGACTGCCTGAGATTAATATTAAAGCTGTCAATCCATTGTATTATTCCAGTAGATTAATTTTCCCTGCAATACTTGATTAATTTCATCTCTTGATGAATTTTTTGAGAGTTTTTTTTCATGCCTTTTTCATGAACCCTCATTGTATCCTCAATCCACAGAATGTGTATCTTAAACACCGTACTCTATGATGGGTCTACTATTTAAATGTTATAATTAGTAATAAAAATAAATTAGCAATCAGTCTTTTAAACTACTCACCCATTCAATGAAACTCTTAATTGTCACGATTCAATTTTCATGCCCGGCATTTCGCATCACAATGGTGCTGATCTGTGTCCTTTCTGTCGAGAAATAACCAGTCAGGATGCATTTAGGTAACTGTTATGGAGAAGAGCCCCATGGCTGCCCGCAATCGTCGTTATCATCATAATGTTTACTTGATCGCTGCCCGGATACCCTTGGGGAAGGTCTCTATCAAGGCTAGCCTTGATGAGCAGTGGGGATAGGTTGAGAGCAGTCTTGCAGTGAGACATAGCAGTAGATAATCACACAAAGAAAACTGCTGTGAGCCAAAAGGATGGAACTCATTTCCTCATAAGAGGTGCTGGCCTTTTCTGGCGTAGCTACCATAAATGACATTCACCAGCTAGCTGATGCTTCTTAGATAAAGAAAGTCCAATCATGCAACAACAGCCAAGTCAAACAAAAGCGAAAGGACAGCTGAAGCATAAAGAAACATATAAACAAAATGTTCCGCAATGAATATCATCCAGGCATTTTGTCAGCACTAGTCTATCCATGTAGATGGGGGCGATGTGTGGCTCAGCGGGGAATCCTCTGTGCCTATGCTCAGAAGGTCACCGATTCGAGCCTCGGATGAATAGTTGCATCTCCTTTGGGCCCTTAAGCAAGGACCCTAACCCCCTAAAATGGTCCAAGGGTAGGAGACGAATGGTCTGACCCTGCTCTTGGACCAGAACTTCTTTCTCAACTGTGTGTGTGTATGTGCGTGTGTCTCAAAGGAGGTCAAGATGGGATATGTGAAAAGGTGCATTGCAATATATCTGTAAATAAAACATCATTTCATTTCAGCTACTGAGCATCTAACCCTATGAGATCGGAAAACACAAGACCATGTGATCTGTGGGAAAATACTGTTTTTACAACATAAGGACCATACGGAACACCTGACCTATTATTTAGCCAATTCCATTAGAAACGTCACGATACAAAGATTCACAGGAGAGCATCATAGTCTCGAACAATTAAATCATATGGTCATGGGGAAAAAAAAACATGCAAACGAAAATTATAATTCCATCTGGCTATCCATCTCCCAACTGCTTATCCAGGTCAGGACTGTGGGGACGCAGTAATTCACAGATACCAAACATATTTTTCATTGCTTAAAAATGACACCTGGCTCCACATGTCTCCATAAACCAAATTATGAATCATCTGGCACCAAATTAAATGGGATTAGTCTGTTTAACAATATGCTTTTATTTATTTTTCCATATAAACAGTCTGCCATTGCACAACAATAGTGAGAGTAATTAATGTCCAGACAAAAGCCAGAGTAAAAACGAAACCAACCACATGACACCAATCATGGGATCTCACCAGTAGGTGACCGTTTATATTCCTGGGGTACACTGCATAAATACCATTGCCAAGTCTGAGTGATTGCTTTTTCTCATATTCAGAAGGGAAGGTTTGTTTGTCATTGCATTTTTAAGAAATCAGAAACTGCTTGGGTGGCATGGGCACTCAGTGGCTATCATTGTTTGGGCATAAGAACATACAGGTGTTTGCATGTTTCCTCCAAGTCAGGGGCAGGTGTCCCTGATCCCGGAGTGCAGGCATCCATCAGGTTTTCCATCCCACCTGGTCTCTGATGAGCCATACCTGGTCTCAAGCGGACAGTAACTCATCAGGTAGGATAGAAAACCTGCTGGATGCCAGTCCCCCAGGATCAGGGCTGCCTACCCCTGTCCCAAGTTCATGTAGGTTTCCTCTGCATACTCTGATCTCCTCCCTCAGTCAACACACATATATTAATGCCTATATTTTAATTGCTCATTTTTATGTCCCACTTCTCCTGATGAAGGACATGGTGCATATGCTGAATGAGAGGAATTAGGGATGCTAGAAGGATGTAAAACTAACTAACCAAAATTAATGGGGAAAGGTGATAAAGAAACAGTGGGGCCTTGTTTGTAAACATGCTCAATCTATTATATCATAAATAATTAAAATAGATGTAAAACATGCATCTCTGCTTTGCATACCTTGGTCAGTTTGTCATGAAATTCCAGCAGTGATCGATCATCATCCAGATTCCTCTCCATTCGCTTGCCCCCCCACCACAGGTCCTTCCCTGATATTGCACTTTTGCATTAATGCAACCAAACATGCAGATGATCCCTCAAACATATTTATCCACACTGCAACACAAACCGGTAACTTATGATTTCAGTGATCCATGTTATTGGCTCCTACTTACTCTGACAGGCCATTAATCTTCGAGGTTTTTGTCCGGTGCCACAAAACACTATCAGCAGGGGAAATTAGTAGTCAGACTTTGTGTCCCCACTTTAGCATGAAATTGAGCATCATTGTTGTATTCATCATCTTTAAACTCCATATCTGCCTCAATTGCAGCTTTTCAGGAGCATTTTCTTTTTTTCTGTGGGAAATGATGATAAATATTTTTCCTTGAAAAGAAAAATTACTTATCAATGCCAAAGCATATTTTCTGAGGCATGACATAATTTGCCATTTTTTAATTAAGTTTTTTGTTTTGCGCTTAGCACCCATCAGTTTGTCGGCACTGTGTAAGGGTGGGGTCACAACTGCTTAGCGACAAGCATAAGTGGCAGAGGGTGGTGGCTGGGAAGTGCCAGGTTGGCAAGGTAAGCATGAAAGCTGCTGACGTTTTAACTCTGACATTTACCTTCCAAATGTCAAAGGCCTCCATCTTATTATCATAGGCAGCTCAGTGAATTCAAATGACTGAAAAAGGCTCACTTTTGCCTCCAGAGCAGAGGGAAAATAAGACGTAAATCAATACGAGTCAGAAAACTGAGCGAATGTGAAAAAGCTTCATCAGCCAATTCACAGCCAGGCCTATTGATGATTTGCAGGCCAAAACAATTCATAGTGCCTGAAGGAGGTCGGCGAGGTATGTCGATTGGCAGAAAAATCCGTTCATCAGTGATGGTGCTGCACACTCAGTGATGCTTGCGGACTCTCTGATTCAATTTAGCAACCTTGCAATTTCAGAAAATAACCACATCGGTGCAAACTTTACATCCCTCCTTCCATCTCAGTTCTCTGTCATATTATCTGTGACGTGACTCATTTGGATCGATTTTTTTTTTAATCTAAACTGGAGAAATTCCTATCATGTTAAGCATGTTGCGTCAAGCTCATTACAAAGACATCTCTCACTCTGAGGTCCGTATAGCTCATGAAGTCTATCATCTACGATGCTACTTAGCACTATACCATGTACAGAATGTGTTTTCTCACTGCAAAAGGGCAGAGGAAATGAAAAGGTTTAGATTTAAGAGCATATTCTACACGGAAACAACTGCCATACAATCCCTCAACATTTTTAACGCCACTTTTACAGTGTGAAAACAAGTGTCTTAAAATAGCAACTCACACAGATCTTTGGGTGTGCCTTTTGAAAATACCGTGTTTACAAATACGATACCAGAATGCGCTGAACTATTTTGCTGCATCCCATAGGCACATATTCACCCAACGGTTTTTCACTTCTGAACGGATCTTTTTCTTATTTCAAATAATGAATGATGTTTCCTAGAAACAACTCAAATTGATCTTTCGGTAGGGATAACAAAATAACTTGAAAGATTTAACATGGTCACTCAGATTCGAGTTATAAAAGATTTACCAGAAGGCATTGTGCAAGGACAAATAGTCCATACAATTGCACACAGGTGAAAGCCATTAATGATGAATACAGTCTTGACTGATGACAGATAAGATTCCAGAGAATCACCTATGTGTTTGCCAGTGAAATTCCATTTCACATGTCAGATAAGGGAAAAGTGATAGCAGATAGCAATCTGTATCAACACAAACTAAATTAAAAACCTGGAAACGTAAATTTGATGCTATCTTACATATAATGCAATTTATTTTGCTAGCGCTACTTACTTAACTTCAAAAGATTATAGAGGAGGAAACTGTTTCAGATTGATACTTGTGGCTGCAACACTATTTGGATGGATTTACCATCTTCTAGGGCACCTTGCAGATATTCAATATTATTCAAGCTGCTTTATCGAAGAACCATAAACGCTAATGACAAGATCGGTGTGATCCAGAACTTCAGCGTCGGGGTGTGGGAAATTAGAGAGCATGTATGCGATGCATGAATTTATACATTTAACTAAAGGGGGATACATTTACATTGAGAGAATACCTTCTTCTTCAAGTAGTGTCAAAATGATCAAACGTGGGTACACTACGAGGAAGTAGATAGTGAAATTGAGGCTATTATGATGTGGGATCCGAGTCTCACACTTTCAGAGGTGACAGCATCACAGTCCCACAATGCACCAGATGCTACCCCTCACTGGGACCCGAGACCCAGTGGAAGGAGGTTCCTGAACTCTAGTGATTAATTAGGGCTGACTGCTCATTTGAGGAGGCATGCAGAAGGCGGTGACTAGTTGCCTCTGTTGACCTTTGAAAGATAAAAGAGACCAGCGAATGTCACGTTGATGCATTTCCTATTTTTCTTATTCGGAACTATGGAGGCGCTGTAGAGTATGTTATATAGCAGGAGCAACATGAATCATATTAAAAATGACACACTTAACTGGAGGTTAACTATTGTTTCCTCCCATAACGGCTCTTTGTTACAGCTCATTGCGGTGTGATTCCTAGCTTCAGTTGTGTAATGCAGCATTGTGATTTACCAGTACAGATGTCATTGCTACAGCTGAGAAACCGTCTCAAAAATATGCTCATCGCCAACATCCACATTGAGGACCCCATCAAGAGCTTCTGAAATCGATGCCTCTTAGTCAAGAACTTTAGGGGTTGTGTTTTCAACCAATGAAAATGCCGCGGTTCTGATTGCTATCGCCGTGCCAACAGAAGGGGCTATTGATCCGCATCGTGTCACAAACCCATCCTCAGATTGCCTCATGTCTCGAGCCATTTGGATTCTAAGATTGTGAGGCAAATCCAGTTAACCTTTCGCAGATTCCTGTTTTTTTGCACCTACCAAACAGCCTTTTTTTTTGTTTGTTTGCAACTGACAACAGTAATCTCTATTGTTAGATTTTCCCTGGGTGTGGGACCTGGATTAATCGCGTAAATCACTGGCGAGCTAAATACAGGGTAAAACAGAGCAGGGAGGAAGAGGAGAAGGAACAGAAGGCCTGACAAATGGGGTCCTGTCAGCTACATGTTGGATGTGGCCCGCGACGCGAATACTGTTTATCACACAGTTTTAGGGTAGCTGTCCCGTGAATCCGACTGTCATTTTCCATCAGGCTGGTCGCTCACCTTGAGATGACATATTGACCTGTTACATCCCTTGCCTGAATGATGTAGTGTTTCCATGTGTTTCTGCATGTTTACTTAAAGCATGCATGAATTGCTTTCCAGAATGCACAGATCTCATTCCACATTGTTATAATTTGCATATTCATAACTAAGCTGGATAACAGCTACAGGAGATATTTACTGACCTCTTTGTGATTAAGTACATCATTTAACACAGTCCTTTGCCAGCCACCTGTGGTTTTGGAATCTCCTGTAAGACCGTTACATCCTCTGAGCTGAGCCACATATGCACATACTTTCACTTTGGTGTATTCTTCCATGTTTGTATGGTTTACCACTGGGAATTCTAGTGTCCTCCTGTATGTAAAAAGCATGTAGTCCAGTGAACTGGTGATCCAGAGTGTCTCCTCCCCTGTGCTTCCTGAGACAGGCACTAAGCTCACTGCTTCCAAGTGCTGGATAAATTATGAACGATATATGAGTTTATGTAATGTGTATGTGCAGTCGGCATGTATTTAATCATGGAATAGGGTGAGGATAAGGACAGCAACATGACTCACTGTCGATTGGATTTTATGCTTAGTTGGGATCCCTACAGGTATTCTGATTTCCCAACACAGTCTGGGCAGTTGCCCAGAATGCATACTTGTGCGTGTCTCCTGTGATGGACAGCTAATCCGGGGTGTGCCTCGTGCATTCTGGATTAGGTATTGTCATGCCCGGCTCGCCGGCTCCTCGTGTGTGCCACGCCCCCTGCTTGCCCACGTGTTTTTCCCTGATTGTCTCCAGCGTTGTCTGATTTCTTTGCTTAGTCTTGTGGTATTTAAGTCCTGGTCTGACTTGTTTCCCCTGTCCGTCATTGTGGTATGGTGAGGTTTGTTGAAGTCCGTGCTCCTGTCCTGTCCGTCCCATAATAAAACCCCAGTTTACCCCGTATGCTTGCCTGCCTGCTTCCTGCTTGCTCGCCTGCCCACACGATCGCCGCTTGCCTACGCCCCGATCGTGACAGGTATAACATTTTACTTGATGGTGCACAAATAATATAGTATTGTACTATTACTTATGTATTAAATACTGATCTCGTATTTGTTCATTGTAATGAATCATGGTGCATAATGATACAATATTTGTCACTATATCTGTTCATTCTGTAAACCTTGGTGAACTACTAAGGAACTATTGAAAGAATTATTAAGGAACTACTAAGGAACTACTGAAAGAACTACTAAAGAACTACTGAAAGAACTACTAAGGAACTACTGAAGGAACTACTAAGGAACTACTGAAGGAACTACTGAAAGAACTACTGAAGGAACTACTAAGGAACTACTGAAGGAACTACTGAAGGAACTACTGAAAGAACTACTAAGGAACTACTGAAGGAACTACAGAAGGAACTACTGAAGGAACAAGTCATTAATGACACAAGTGAAATACTAACCATTAATAACACAAGTAAAATACTGATCTCATGTTTGTTCATGACTAATGAATCGTGGCACAGATTTGTCAAGTATTTGTTCATGATTTGTACACTAGTAACTGAGTGACTACTAAGTATTTGTGCCACTTCAAGTAAAGTGTTACCCACTTTACTTGAGGGGTGACAACTAACTTAGTAACTCTTGTGTGGAGGCATTTCTTTGCCCTTATCTCTACTTTCTTTTTTTGCTTTCATTAATCAGTGTGGAGGGTAGAGAAAGGAATATGCCACATATTCTGTTTGTGTATTTTTTAATGAGTTTAACAGTGTGCATTTTTTTTGATGTTATGTTCTTTTCATCATTTATGTAGAGTTTTTGTTAGCCTTTTCATCATTTACAGACTGAGTTTCACTAACTAGGGTGCACTTCTAATTAGCAAAGACTGACTAAGAGACATGGGGTGGGAGGAGAAACACATTGCAAGACAGGCCAAAAAAACAGGTCATCAGAAACTGAGGGGACAATGAAATAAGAAAATAATAATAAATCATGTGGACATCAGGTATGAGCCGAGAGCACTGGGTCAGAGAAGGAGAGAGTGACAAAACAAAAGCCAGAAAGGATGTGCATCCTTCTCCCGGGGATCTGAAAGGTCCACACCCCTCCCCCCATGACCTCACAGACCTGGTCTCCCTGTTTTTCAGCTTGGCTCTGCTCCTGTATGGGGGGAACAGAAAGGTGCACCTGGCAATGCTGCTGCACCCTGTTATGCTGCTTTGTTAGGCACTCAGGCACTAAAGCTGGCCGAGTGCTGACAGTCCACTTGTTCCCTAACTGTCAAGCCACCGTCAGCACAAGGCAGAGGACTGTCAAGCAGTGCTGGACCAACTTAGACATTACACACACAGATGCAGTTATACTCACATGCATAACCATGCATGGATATATACAGTCACACAAGTTCACAAAGAGATTACATTAGTATTTTTGTAATAATAAAAATAAATAATAAATAATATCTCCTTAATAACATTCATGATCATTCATCCATTTTCCAGCTGCTTATCCTGGGTTTTGGGTGATTATAAATCCTCCATCCATCCATCTATCCATGCATCCATCCATCCATCCATCAATTCATCCATCCATCATCTACCACTAATCCAGGGTCAGGTCAAAAGGGCAGCAGTTTAAACCCTGATGCTCAGACCTCCCTCTCACCATCCACCTCCTCCAGCTCCTCCAGGGGAAGACCTAGGTGCTCCCAGGCCAGCCAAGAGATATAATCTTTCCAACGGATCTTACCACTAAGCCTTCCACTAGGTCTTACCACTATGTCTGCCACTAGGCCTTCCCCCAGTTGGACATGTCCGAAACACCTCCCAGTGAGGCATTCACGGGACCTAGAGAGATGCCCAAACCACTTCAACTAGCTCCTTTCATTGCAGAGAAGCAACAGCTCTACTTTAAGTTCCTTCTAAATGTCCCAGCTCCTCACCCTATCTCTAACACTGAGCTCAGATATCTACCAGCAATGTAAACCAAATTCGTGCTCCATTTGTATATTAACCTGATGGCCTGAAACAATGGACCCTATACCCCATACTCCTGAAGCACCCCCACAGGACTCCCCAAGTAACACAATCATATGCCTTTTCCAATTCCATAAAACACATGTAGACTTGTTGGGCAAACTCCCATGAACCCTCCAGTATCCTTGTGAGGATAAGGAAGAGTTGGTCCAGCGATATGCAACCAAGACAGAATCATATAATTTCTCCAAAATTCCAAGAGACAGATGCTCCTCTCCAGTACCCCGGCATAGACCTTCCCAGGGAGACTGAAGGGTGTTATCCCGTTGAAGCTGGAACACATCCTCCTGTTCCCTTTCTTAAAGATTGGGACCACCACCCCAGTCTGCCAATCTAAAGGCACTGTCCCTATCCATGCAATGTTGAAGAGGAGTGTCAGCCAAAACAGCCTAACAACATCAAGAGCTTTCAAGAACACATCCTGAGACTTACCACTGAAGAGTTATTTGAGTATTTCAGTGACCTCAGCCTTAGAGATGCGTTTGTTCTGCTCTGAGTCTTCCAGCTCTACTTCGTCCAATAAGAGCATATTAGTGGGACTCAGGAGGTCCTTGAAATATTCCTTCCACCACCTGATTATATCCCCATTTGAGGTCAACAACCGCCCCCCCACCCCCTGCTGTAAACAGCATGAGTAAAGCCCAGTTTCCCCCTCCTGAGTAACCTGATGGTTTGCCGGAATGTTTTCATGGTTAACTGATAGTCACTTTCCATGAACTTACTGAACTCCTCCCACACCTGAGCTTTTGCTTCAGAAACTGCTGATACCTGTCAGCTACTTCAGGAGTCCCATAAGCTATCGAAGCTTATAAGGCCTCCTTCTTTATCCTGACAGCTCCCTTTACTGCTGCTGCCCACCACCAGGGTCGGGGACTGGCACAGCGACAGACACCAACAATCTTACCCCTCTGAGGTCTAGGGGTAGGGAACACACTTTCACTGACTGGGGCATGGTCACACATTTCATTAAATATCATAAACTTTATTCATGGCAAATAAATTATTTCTTATATATTTGATTTGGCATTAAACCCATCTTAATCTTAGTGTACTTTGCAAATATGTCAGATTTATGTGAAGTTTGTAATTTGCAATGTATAGACATTGCAAAATGCAGTTTGGAACACTTGCAGAAATATTATAAAAGTACATAGTAAGTAATGGTGGAAGTTTGTTTTGATCCCAGATATCTGATCACCAAAGTCTTGGCTGCATGATGATGACTAAATGGTGTAGTTGCAACATTCAGTTGGGTAAATAAATTGAAAAACCTAAACTCATGTGTTTGGTACCTATGCATGAACAGCAGTCAGTGCCCGTCCCCCAAGGGTGGTGACAGTCTCGTTCATCAAGGTGAACTCAAACATACTGGCACCAAATTGGGAGTACTGTATATATGTAGATGTCCAGTGCCTCTCACCATGGGCAAAACCACAGTGGAATATAGTCCAGCCCCTCTCCAATACTTTGGTTTGAGAGCCTGAGCCATGCTTCAAGGTGAGCCCAACAATATCGAGTCGGTTTCTCTCTGTCCTTCACCAGTTCAGACTCTTTCCGACCAGAGAGGTTATATTCCATACACCAAGAGCCATATAGTAGTCGATGATCAGTCCGTCAAGGCCCCTACCTTTGACTGCCACCTAATCTACATTGTACCTGACCTACACGGCTCCCCCTACAGGTGGTGGGCCCACAGGAGAGTGGATCCATATTCTTCCTGGCCCGGAATAATATGACACTCGCCTTCAAGCTCCTGTCCCAGGCCTGGCTCCAGGGCGAGGCTCAATCCGGGCAGGATAACATCTTCCTCTTTGGTTGTTAGGACAAGTGAACCTTAGGAGACCATACCAGGAGATTGCCCCCGACATCATAGCTTATAGGATCACAGCGGCACACAAACCCCTATACCACGATAAGGAGGCCATTCATGGAGGGGGATTATAAACAAACAAATGTGAAAATGAAAACTGAAATGATAATTAACTTCTGTTAATGAAAACTGATGATGAAGTTCTGGTACATTGGTGCTACAAACTGTATACTCCAGTTTCCTCCTGCAGCATGCATCTGTAGTGCACGTGCCATTCCATCTAGGGTGTTCTCCTGCCTTGTGCCCCGAGCATTCTAGTATATATTCTAGGCCCACCTGGAATCCGTACCGCTTGAGATGTTTGGATGATTAGGTTATTCTCTCAGGATTTCAAGTTAAACAAAAATCATTTCATTTTCATTACTGATGCAAGTCACGGAAAACACATTAAGTAGGGCATGCAAATATTAGTGATAGTCCGCTATCATTATGCTTATCATTGCATACTTTCATTACACTGTTAACCATGTAAAGGTAAATTATGATCATCGTTTTTTGGTAAGGAAGTTACGGAAAACCTCAACCGTATGGATCTGCTTTTGTGAAGAGACTGCGAGTTTCTGTGCTATGGGAGATTGCCGTATCTCTCAAACTAAATATATTATACCCATATTTGTAGCCACTGCAATTAACTACATTATGAGGTTATTTTTGAATTTTGAATTGCCATATTATACCTTCATTGTATGTAATGATGGTGATCCCGATGCGTGTCAAGCTTTCCTCATACATTGTGGACTATACATCACCCACCACCCAGACCACTTCCGATCAGAAGAAGACAGTGTCCACTTTGTTATATCCCTCCTCGGCGGACAGGCGTTAACATGTGCCATAGAAGTCCCCTTCTATGGTCATGCAGGGATTTTCAAGAAGCCTTTAGGGCGGTCTTCGACCACCCCACTGTCAGTCGAAGCCTGGCTGATCGACTCCTTGATCTGCGGCAAGGGAATTGAGCCGCTTCAGACTTCTCCCTGTCAAGCCAGATGGGCTCTTTTCTTTACCAGGTTTCAGTTTCAGGTATCCTTCATCCTTGGATCAAAGAACGTGAAAGCAGACGCTTTGTCCCGATGTTTCTCCTGTCACAAAGGGTCCAAGGATCTCACTCCAGTCCTGCCTCCTACCTGCTTCATCGGGCCCATTTAGTGGGATCTGGAACATCAGCTCCAGCAGTACAACGAAAAACAGACACCACCATATAACTGCCCCGCGAAACGCACTTACATACCTTCTCAACTACAGAATTCCGTCCTTCAATGGGTTCATACCTCTCTAGGTTCTAGACACCCTGGGGTTGTGGGGACGACTCGCCTCGTAGCCAGGCACGATTGGTGGCCAGGTTGGCGATGGGAGACTGAACAGTATGTCCTATCCTGCCCTGTTTGTACTCAGAGTAAATCTTCCACTCAGCCCCCCTCTGGACTACTTCACCTGCTTCTGTTCCCCTCACGACCTTGGTCCCACTTGGCGATGGACTTCGTCACAGACTTGCTACCGTCACAGGGAAACACCACCATTCTAACTATTGTGGATCTCTTCTCAAAAATGTGTTGTCTTGTTCCCCTTTCCAAGCTGCCGTTCACTCTAGAGCTCAGAGAAGTGCTCTTCCAGTGGGTGTTCCGCTACTACGGCTTGCTCAAAGACATCGTGTCAGATAGTGGACCTCAATTCACCTCCTGAGCATTCCGGGCATTATGTTCCAAGATGAATATAAGGGTGAGTCTAACCACGGCTTATCATCCCCAGGCGAATGGACAGCTGGAGCAACTAAATCAAGAGATCGGTAAAGTGCTATGAACCCTCTGCTCCTCCCAACAACACGAGTGGTCCCGATATCTGCCGTGGATGGAGTGCAACTGAAATTCCATGGTGAACCCTACCACTGGGTTGACCCCCCTTTCAGTGCGTGTTGGGGTTCCAACCTCCGCTGTTCCCATGGAATCCCTCTTCCACAGAGATCCCCGCAGTGGAACGATGGTACAGACAGTGCGAGCAGGTGTGGAGCCTGGCACATCGACAGCTGTCCAGGAGAGCTGTGCAGATGAAGACGCAGACCGACCAGGGACGATGGCCGGGCCCGGTGTAAAAACTAGGAGACCTAGTTTGGTTGTCCACACGGCATCTCCGGTTACCCCGTGATCATAAACTGAGCCTGAAGTACATTAGTCCATTTCGAGTGACAGCCCGTGTGGGTCCCATTATCTACCGCCTCCAGCTTCCCGGGTTGTATCGCATCCACCTGGTTTTTCATGTGTCTCTCCTGAAACCGGTTCGCTATTGCCTGGCTCACACCTCCTCCGACGATTCCCGTGATCGACGGCGAGGCACACACTGTGAAATCGCTCCTGGATTCCCGATTGGGAGGGATACAGTCCCGAAGAAAGATGCAGGGTCCGGGTTTCCGACATACTGGGCCCGTCGTTGATCGCTCAGTATCATGCCGCCCATCTCTCCCAGCCGGGATCCCAGCCACGAGGTAGACCGTGGTGCAACGTCCGATCGCCGGGAGTTGGTCGTCAGACAGGGGGCTCTGTCATGACACCGGTCAGCGCAACTATGAGCAATCAGAGCCAAATGACAAAATGAAAAGTGATAATGAACTTCTGTTAATGAAAACTGACGATGAAGTTCTGGTACATTGATACTGCAAACTGTATACTCCAGTTTCCTCCTGCAGCATGCATCTGTAGTGCACGTGCCATTCCAGCCCATCCAGCCCAGCCCTGATCTTCCCCCATGGTCTCTCCTTGTGTGTTCTGTCTTCATCTTCGGACTGATCTCCTGGCTTCACGACCTCTCTGCTTCCGGCATTACGATGATCCCTATGGTTTCTACCTTGACTTTGGTAACCTGGTTCAGACTTCTAGCTCTGACCCTGCATGTAACTTGGAGCACGATTTGCTTATCCCCAATAAAGGACCTTGGAACGACCCCGAGTGTTCTGTCATAACAGTAATATTAAACTGATATATAGTTTAAGCTCCTATTAAAAAAATAAAACCAGAGCCACGTTGATGTTAAAAACCCTCCATTAGATATAAATTTATAGATAGAATGTTCACACCATTATCACAGTTTTTATTTGTTTTTGATTTTATTGTTTCTCAGTATACTCATTTTCCATTGTTTTTATTTTGCATAATAGCAACAACAACAATAATAGAAACTTTGCAAAAATGTCATTTCTGAGGTACAAAAGCTAGAGAGTAACTGAGTTTTTGGATCATGTTCCAGACAAAGGTTCCTCCATAGGATGTTGGATTGGAACACCCAGGTACAATGAGTTATTTAGCTGAAACAGAACCTCCAGCTGAACACTGCAGATGACAGACAAACTGAGTCCTTTGCGAGACAAGTGTGAAGATTCTATCCACTGTACTGCAGCAGAGAGGACCCACTGAAACTCAACATATGCAACAAGCCAATCATTACACATAGTTTTGACTGGAAGTCGATAACACTTTACTTGGTAACACATTACTTGGTGGGACACAAATAATATAGTATTATACTTTGACTTATGTATTAATTAACCAATTAATTACATACTGATCTCATGTTAATTCATCATTAATTAATCGTGATGCGTTTTACGTTACTATATTTCTTACTATGGCTGTTAATTCTGTAACCCATTGTGAACTACAGAAGGAACTACTGAAGGAACTACTAAGGAACTACTGAAGGAACTACTGACGGAACTACTAAGGAACTACTGAAGGAACTACTAAGGAACTATTGAAGGGACTACTGAAGGAACTACTGAAGGAACTACTGAAGGAACTACTAAGGAACTACAGAAGGAACTACTGAAGGAACTACTAAGGAACTACTGATGGAACTACTGAAGGAACTACTGAAGGAACAAGTCATTAATGACACAAGTGAAATACTAACCATTTCAGGGACCACAAATAATGTAGTAGTGCACTCTTACTTAATGTAGTAATTAACCAGAAATACTGGTCCCATTTTTGTTCATCATTAATCAATCATGAAGGTTCATGTATTTCAGACAGTCTCTATGTTTGTTCTTGATTTGTATTTGAGTAGTAAATGAGTCACTAAGTTTGTTGTTACCCCTCACAGTGGGTAACGCTTGACTTGATGGGGCACAAGTACTTAGTAATAACTCAGTTACTATTGCAGTACAAATCATGGACAAATATAGTAGCTACTTGAGACAGAAGATATCACATTTCCTTAATGACGAACAAACATGATATCAGTATTTCACGTTTATTATTCATTATTTGTTCCTTCATTAATTCACAAAGATTTATTGAATTAACTTATATAGTAACTGCTTGGGATAAAACATGCGTCACGGTTCATTAATGGTGAATTAACATGAGGTCAGTATGTATTAAGACTTAGTTTGTAGTTAATACATAAGTTATAGCATAATACTATATTATTTGTACATTGTCAAGTAAAGCGTTACCAGGAAGTATTTAAGTTCTGTGCTTCCTTGCTATATGTAACATTCCTATTTTCATTATACCTTAGTCATTGGTGTTTTTGATATCAGATTTTGTGCCTGGAAAATGATTCGTATGTTATGCAGAACTGGATAGCCAGTGCTCTCATGAACACCACACAGCACCTCACTAGCTGTTGTTTCCTTTAATCACACACGCCTTTCCTCATCAGCTCCTCATGCCAAGCACACAAGAACAAGATGCTGACCCTTGTCACGCAGAATAAATTTGAACGTTTTAAGAACTTAACATTTAATGTCTCTTTCAAGCCCCGCAAAATGAAATAATGGGGAGGAGCTGATTAAACCTGGCAGTACATTACGAGTGATAATGACAAAGTGGGAATGAGCTGTTGCCTACAGGAGGGGCTGTTCGGAAGCCCACTGGGACTGCTGCTTCCAGGCCTGGCGTGCGCACCGACACGGAGCTTGTTATTCCGCGGATCACCCCGGTGTCAGTCCTCCTGCGTTCCTTCCATCACAGAGTCAGGAGGACTGAAAGTGCTTGTTTAAAGAAAATAGACAGCCAGGACGTGTTCTGAGGGGGAACAGAGAAAGCAATGATTTATAAAAAAATAAATAAAAAAGCTCAAAGACACAATAACAAAGTAAATTGGCCAGCTGCCCTTGACTATGATGGGAAAGGTTCAACCCAGGGTGTTACGGGGGGTTACAAAGAGTGATAGCCGGACACGTTTGGCACCATACACCCCCATTTCATAATTGCATGTCACGCCTGGAGTAGTTTCCAAAGACAGCACCCGCTTGTATGCTGAATTTCGGAAATGGTTAGGCCACGCCCACCACAGGCGGAACCTTCTTTCCTTATGTAAAGAGTGACAGGACGTTTGGGTGTTTTCTGGTGAGGCGGAGGGTTGGAAAGGGAAGGGGAGGAATGGGGTGGGGATGAGGGGGGGGCAATGATGTTTCGGGAGATGAGTTTATTAAGCCAGAGTGACCTGATCCTCACTGTTGAGTGGGGGGACGTGGAACACAAACGTATTCGCCTCAGCCAGCTGCGGGCGCGATTCAATATGGGAAATGAAGCTGGTGTGGGTCACACCCGAGCGATGGGATGACAAATGCCATCACATCTAATGACAGCAGAGCCTGAGGGGGAAGATCGGACGTACCACTGCCCTCTGCAGAGAGGCGGCAAGATAACTGGATGTACTGGGGGGAGGGGGGGGGATGGAAGAGAAATGGAATCAGAGGAAATCTGGAGGACATCAGATTAATTGATGGTAAGAACATGAAGGAGAAGGCTGAGAATTGCTCACGCAGCAGAGACGGACTGCGGCCCCAGCTCTGCTCAGTAGAGAATGACCTTGATCCAGATTCTTGATCTGAGAATTGTTTACATTTCCAGAAAGAAAAAAACAGAAAAGTTCTAGACACAGTTTCTTTCTTCTGCAGCAGTGTTTTCCAATCTGGTCCTCAGGGACTCACAGCCAGTCCATGTTTTTGCTCCTACCAGGAGCTGGGTGGGAGCAAAAATGTGTACTGTCTAGTAGGGAGATGGAAGGGAGCAAAAATGTGTACTGTCTAGTAGGGAGATGGGAGGGAGCAAAACGTGGACTGTCTGTGGGTCCTTGAGGATTGGGTTGGGGAACACTGGTCTGGAATAAATCCTAGGCCCTGCTCTTTGACCATGAGGTGCAGCTGGTGGATTCTGCCTTTGTGCCAGGCCTTAGTTGCAGCCCTGGGGGGTGGTCAACCAAGGGGGGATTTAGTTCCACCAGGGATTAAGCCTCTAACTCCCATGTATTATCGCTCTGATTAGGTCAAAGTGGTCACTGGCTCAGGGTGTTCAGTGTGTCAGCGTGGAAAGTGGCAGAAATCGAGCTCAGCTCTGCAGCCGAAACTGGGATGTTATAAGGAATTTTCCAGCAAGACCGGAGATGTTTAGATAAGTTTATTGTTAAAAATTCATGCCTTGAGTTTTTGAAGAAAACCTCCCCCCCACCCCCAACATCATCCAGTTTCCAAAAGCAGAAAATGAAAACCTGCACCGCTCTGTCTCTGTCTTAAATCTCTGCTGTTTATCCCAAGGCTATACATCTATGATCTGCATCAAAACAAAGAAAGAGAGAAGAACTGCAGGCCATCATATAGGAAAGGGAGAACATGCACTTCCTCTTACTGTGAAAGCCATGCCTTGCTAGGTAAGCATGATAGATCACATGTGCATGCGCTCAAGGCCCTGACAATTACAACCACACACTGACTTGTTCTCATTTAATCTGATTAGCACACATTCAATTCTGGAAAGTGAACAACACCAATCTATTAACAGGACATAGTTTTGATGCTGAATTGTCTGTGGCCTTATTAAGTTCACGAAAATCCAGATCTCAAATCACAGCAAAGGCCTCTCCTCGCATTTGGGCCTCATGCTGGCAGACCAGAGCGTTTCATTGGCTCAAGGGGCTTTTTCCCCCTTTACGTGTTTAATTCTGCACGTAAAAAGTGTGTAGCAAACCGCAGTGCACAGTCTGTGGCGATGTCCTATTTATACGCAGGCAGCATGTTCGCTCATGTGCTCAGTTTGCATCAAGCCTTCTGCTCTCCGCTATTCCCTCAGCATCGCGGCTGCCAGAACTCACAACAGCTCAGCGACGTCGCTGTGACCTCATCGTGTGAAAAGAACAGGCTAAAATTACATGCCCTCAATTATTTAAAAACAAATCCGTAAAGACTATTTTCCCCCTTTCGACTCACTGCATTCTGGAATAAAACTTGTAGTTATAGTTGAAAATGTCTTCCTCTTTGTGTCTCTACAGCAACTTTTTGGAAGGCTTTACGAAAATCTAATTTAATCTTAAAAGTTACACACTGTACAAAATAATAAAAAAAGAGTTACTCTGGCTAATGGCTGCATTGTTCTGTGAAGTAATTGAATGGTTTATCCTGAATGGTTTTGGTTCTGTAGCCTGTAACATGGTAAAGTACCATCTACTAGCAATAACAGCAAATCCCCGGAGCCCACAGACCTGCTGATCGCGACGTCGTCAGTCAGCAGTTTTTATTATAACTTCACACAAAAATAAGACATGAAAGGAAGCACTCCGGTTCATGTGACTTTAGAAGTGAAAAGTTGAAGAGGATCTTGAAAAGGAATCATTTACATTTGCCATCCGTGCACCTTCTGTTGGCGCGTCTATTTTTGGACCAGTTTATTGATGGAGGAGCCGCCACTCTCCTCCTCGCAGGCAACATGCCTTGTCATGTAAATTATTCACTTTGCTCGCAGCACTGCTAAATACTGTAAATATAGTATTCCCCCACGTACCTTCCTTTGAAGCGATGTGTCTATATTAGTCTTACGGTGATCGTGAAGGACCTTCCCAGACACTTGTGCGGAAGGTGGGTGGTGGATAAGGGTGCGCTTCATTTCGAGCTTCTCTGAGCCAGGCTCATGCCACACAGGAAGCCGTGACATCTGGCAGGTCATGCTTCTCTGTAGAGACAGGCCTCCCCCAGTCCCGCTTCAGCATCGAACAGCCATTTGTTGGTATTAATTCTCAGCACCCCGTGTGCCTGATTGCAACAGTGTTCCATTCATAAACCGGTTCCCAACACCAACATCAATATTTCATCCAATTTATTTGAAAAAGGACGAACTTACTCAAAAAAATAAGCCTTGGATAGTTCGATTGGGCAACTGTTTATGGGACATTCTAGCTGCAAAGTCTAGAAAAGAGTTCAGGTCATTCTTTTTGAGCTAGTTTCTCTCTTACAGCCAACCTCTACATAGCTGGAAGACACAGTAAAGCGAGAGATTAGTCTATAGATCACAGCACACTGTGTGGTGCAAAGGGACCCTACAAATCGGCAGCAGACAGCTAAACAGGCTGTTTGATAAAGCGAGACTGTGAACCTCGCTCATTCCCCACAATGTATAGATGACACACCATATATAAGACGTGGACGGACACGTTATCTTTCAGCATTGCAGGCTTCCAAATCCCACTCAGTGCGATGAGACTCGTGTGACAATGGGGGCCAGTGTAGGGATTATCTGTCACCGGCCCTGGCTGATGGAGACGCCTTCCATTGAAGCTGCTTCAGCCGGGTAATTTGTCAACCCTCCAGATGGTACTAAGAGTCAGGCCAATAAAACTTCTTTTGTTCCCCCAAAAAGGACCTCGCTGTGTATATCTAACATTTGCATTTTTGCCGTATTTGGTTAAGCAGTCAGGACAGCAGCGTGGTGCACTGTGGTCAGTATGGAACTGCACTTAGAGAAGAAGCCAGTGTGCAGATGAGGTCAGTGTCACACAACAGCCAGTATGGAGTAGTGATTAAGTGTAGATAAGTGGTCGAAATGTAACAAAAATGTAACTGTCAAACGTTGGTAGCAATACAAGTGATTCCGTATGGAGACATTAGCTATAAATAAATAAATAAAAACTGTTGGTTATGTAAAAACCACTCCATGCACTCTAAAAATTAAGTGCACCTCGTCCTACATTTCACATCCTCCAGTATTCAAATCTGCAAACACACTGGAAAAAACCATCACCCCCTGTCATCCAGCTATACAAATTTATAGCTAACACGTGTTTAACGGAAATCCAATGTGTAGCAGATTTTTTTTAAAAATGCAACCGGGATGCTCAACTTGAAATTGCAGCTAGAATTAGAGATGGGAAAAATATAGTTTCGGCTTATGATATGTAATGTAGAATACCAGGCGTAACGAACTGTATATACTCGTAATTTGTTCAGGTTATAGTAATGTCACTTAACGCAAGTTTATTTCAGACAAACAACCAAATGTGACGTCTAATTTGGGAAGCTGGCCTTGAATAGTGGAGGATCAGAGGCTGTACAGGACATTTCATGATTGTGCTGGAAATGAATTCGGGGAGGAACAGCATTCTTTTAACTGGGAGTGACCTTGAGAGTCCTCTTCCTTTACACAGACATCTTGCACGGCTTTCAAAGAACCCCCTTTCTGTATGCTAATCGCCTCCTCGTTGCCACACTCGCGAAAAATGTTGCTCTTCTGTTTTTTTCAGTTGATCTGTCTTTTTCTCTGGAGCATCAAGAGGCAGATATTCATTATCTGTCCTCATATTCATTTCTATGCTAATGAGAACTATACCCTTTCAGATTTGTTTCGGTCTTCCAAATAGAAGTAAACAGCAATCGTGTTTTTTTTTTCTTTAACAATATATTTGAGACCACAGGGGATAAAACGTGCAATTGACTCTTTTGTGGACAGTATAAAGCGTAATGCGTATAATAGGCAGTTGTAAAGTAGGCGTAAGGATGGTAGGCGCAGAAAAGTCAGCAAAAAAAAGTCGCCCATAAAAGCACGAGGAACCCCCCCAGTAAAGCTGTCTTAAAATGCCCCCTCAGCCGCTACTCAGACGAATCTGCTACCCAGTTCATCAGAGGTCCGCAGTGCCACACATCACAGCTGAGCAAAGGTTCATAAGTTATACTCTTCAATATTTTATGTGTCCATTTTCAGTAACTGCTTATCTGGGTTAGGGTTGTAGTTACCCAGACTATTAGGCACAAGGCATCAAGCAGATCATTCATACCTAAAGGACAGTGGTTTTACATGCAGGGTACCAACACAAACACATTTATAGTTACTTGTTTATCAGTCTGTGTTTCCTTGTACATACAGCAATCATATAGTAAAATACACAATGACCAGAGGTCCTCTGCTTTCTGCCAGGTGTTGGTAAGCTTGGCAGAAGCATGTAAATACATCTTGTCGATTTGGGGTGTGTGGGGCAATGGGGGCCAGGAGTTTGCACACACAAAAATGTCATACATCGACCCAGTGCAGTGGCTGAACAGCCGCCCCCCCCCCCCCGCACAGCTATTCCAAAGGCATGGGGTTGGACCAAAGTTCAGGCGCCAGCCAAGCGTTTCCGCCGAGTCGCGGCATTAAAGGACCTTTTCATGCGTTCGCCCACCCTCTGTTGTTGGGCTGCCGATCGTTTCCTGCAGAGGAGAGCTACATCTGCTCTGCTCAGAATGAGCGTTTTTTTTTTTTTTTTCCCCATTAGCGAGGATGGCAGTGAATTAAAGCGGATCCTCGGCTCTCAATGCTGACGGGCGATTAGGGAGGCCGTCGCGGCGGAGGGCGGACCAAGTCAAGGCCTTCCTTCCGGCAGGTCTGAAACTCCTTCATCCTTCTCCTCTTCTGTTACCTCACGTGCTTTTATTAATCCCAAATGGAAGTGTATTCCTCGGGCACTTGGCTCAGCTTGCATGCCACCATATGTCACGGTGACGGTAACAGGGTCGCCCTGCCTCCATCGACACCAACCAGCTTTTGGGGAATGAGACACACAACTTGACTCTGTTTCCTTTAGCTGCCTAATATCTGCCTGCTGTTGCTCTTTAAAGTTAGAGAGTTAAAGGCTCCTGAAATAAAGGGGAAACCTTAATTTAAAACACCTCTAATGAATATGCTAGCATCTGAATATCTCTCTATTATTACTCCGCTCTTAGCATGCATTGATATATGACTGTCTGCTGGACTGGAGTCACCAGCACAGTGCAATGTCACTTTGGATTCTTCCGTCCAACAACAAATTTGTTTTTTAAAAATAGAGAAATGGTCTGTGAATCAGTACTCACATTAAAGGTATAGATGAATATAGGGTGTAATACATAAAACAGATTATGAATTATTGTAGGATTTAAAATCATTTATTACACAGAACATAGTAAAAACATAGTAACAACATTAAAAACATTATTTTCTTTTATCGCATGTTTTATATAAACTGTGAGACTTAACAGTATATATATATATATATATATATATATATATATACTGTGTATGTGTGTGCGCGCGTGCGTGACACACACACTATATATTACATAAGTCTATTAATCTTCTATATCAATCTGACAGGTAGATATATTGCATGTCTATTAAATGAAGAATAATATGACAAATGTGAAAATTATATTTTGAAACATTCTCCATTTGAAATAGTGTGATAGATGTCTTATACTGAATGTCTGTAGAAGGACAAAGCACTAAAGCAGAATCAGGGGTCACTGGATAGTATTATCCAAAGCTGAGGGAACATCAATGCGTATGAGAGCGAATCAGAACAGCACATATGCAGACAGACTGTAACCGCGTACAGACTGTAACTGCAGAAGGACTGTAACTGAGGACAGATTATAACTGCAGAAGGACTGTACCTGTGGACAAACTGTAACTGCAGAAGGACTGTAACTGGAGACAGATTGTAACTGTGGAAAGACTGTAACCGCGGAAGGACTGCAACTGCAGACAGATTGTAAACGTGGTAGGACTGTAACTGCAGATGGACTGTACCCACGGAACGACTAACTGTGGACGGACTGTAATCGTGGAAGTATTGTAACTACGGAAGGACTGTAATTGCAGATGGACTGTAAACGCTTAAGGACTGTAACTGCGGAAGAACTGTAACTGCTAACAGATTGTAACCGCAGTAGGACTGTAACTGCGGATGGACTGTAACCACGGAAAGATTATAACTGCAAAAGGACTGTAACAATTTAAGGACTTTAACTGTGGAAGGATTGTAACTGCAATCTCTCTGCAGTTCAGGATCGTCCTGTGCATATCACAGGATCATTTTGCTTCAGTATGTATTCTAAGCATCAAATGCTCATTTTTTAAAAACTGCTTAAATGCTTTGACGGTGATGATTTTGTCAATGGACAATGCTAATTATAGAAGGAATTCTTAATTGTGATTCACATTAATCGCTTACTTGGGTATTAATCAATATTAAGCAAGCTTGCTGTTTGCAAGCCGAGTCTCCTGCTTTCCTGGTGGTTAGAAAAAAACAGATATTATCATTTTAGAAATGCTGTTTATTTATTCAGCATTTATGCATGTAATTCCTATTTTATACATTATAGAATTTGTTTATGCAAATAAATGAAACAAATTATAAATAAACTGTTCCTTTGTACACTGTCAGAAAAACAGTTTGTACCTATGAGGGTACAGCACAGTAACTTGTCACTGGGGTTGAACCCTTAAGGGATTTGCCAACTGTAACCTAGCTGTAGGTAAATGTACCTTTTAAGGTACAGAAAAGGACTCTGAGGAACATGTTTGTAACTTTGGGAACAAAACTGTACCAGGGTTGAGTCCTTTTTTCTGACAGTGTAGTAAACATATGGTACGTTTTTAATCTTAATAAAACTTTTGATCTACTGTAGGTCCACTTGGGGGGAAAAAATCCTGCTTTGGAACCTTTGTTTGGGAAAAGATATTGCACTGCACTGCTGGGGTCACATCTCATAACAAGGACACAATAATTGACAGCAATGAGAAAAACATTTTTGTGCCTTTAGTGATCTGTGAAAAAAGATTGATCTGGACATTTAAAAGATCATTCAAATGCCACCTGTCTCTCTACCGCAAGCACAAAAGGCAATCTCTCACACTGATTCTCTGCCTCATCTAACATACATGCGTTTTTAAGCACCCGCACTCAGCTGCCAAAACATAAATGGCTGCAAATACATGAATTAATTTAATTGCCTGTCCATTCACAGATGTGTATCCTAGCTGAATAGGATGTAACAGTGGTGAGTGGGAATTGTAACCCTGTGTCACATCGCGCTGCATCTATTCCTGTGCTGATCTCTCCTGCCCCTCTTCTGATCTCTCCTGCTCCTCTGCTGATCTCTCCTGCCCCCTGTGCTGATGAATTTCCTTTGAAACAAAAATGGCTGTGTGCTCTGGACATTAAAACGTCTCTTTTCAGCGACTGTTGGGGCAGGAATAACAGGAAGTGTTAATTTAGGTGTTGAGAGACTGCTTCGCATGACGAAAGCCTTTAATAAATATACTTAGAGAATGTTTATTCTTGTGGACGGCATTCCTCCTTCATTGCGATTTTAGGTCCAAGCAGTAATGTCTGTCAAGCAGTAATGACAGAACCAACTGTTAGCAGATTCTAGAGTCCTGGGGTCCGGCGACTTCTAAGCACAATTTCACAGTCCTGACAATGGGGTGGATTCCTTGAGTATTGGACATATCTTCCAGAAAGTGTACACATTAACTTTTTCATTGAACTAAGTGAAACATTTGCTATCAAATATATATCAAAAGCATGACAAAGTTGTGTCAATGTATCACTTTTTACCCAGTTACAGAAACATAATTCCTCAGTGCAAATGTTTTCTTTTTTAAAATATTGTTTAAAATATGTTGCCTTGACAAAATCAACCCCATTTTATTGAAGCGACCTTCCTGCCACTCTGTGTCTGTGACTGATGCTGTTCAGGCTGAAAGCAGTTTCCCCGCAGTTTGTCTTTTGTGAGTCCTCTCTCAATGTCACTGACGCCAGACTCTTTCTTCTGACCAGAATATCACCTTGAGCCATCAGCTTTTCAGCAAGCACGTTCTAATAACTGCTGTAATAAAGGGCCTTCTAACCTCGTGCCCAGACCCCTCACCAAGGGTGGTCTGAAACCTCATTCTTTATCAAGCCTCAGCCTCATCCCAGCCCCGGATCGCTCCCCTAAATTACTGCTGGCTGCACTGTGGAAGCGGAACTACACCTGCAGGCTTGACTGGAAAGGTCAACAGGCTGCTTAAAATGAAGAATAACAGCAGAGGGAATGGCAACTAATCGGCTCTCCACATCTTCTCTTCCCTTTTCTGCCCGTCCCCTCTCTCCCTCTCTGGCCGTCGATGATCTGGATGGAGGGACCCTGCTTTACTGCCTCAGACACTGAAACCATTGACATCGTCAATCTGCAGACATGAGAACATTCATCTTCTCCCAGCACTCTCCAGTTCCCCACCTCTCTCTCTCTCTCTCTCTCTCTGTCTCTCTCTTTCTCCACGTCTCCCACATCTCTGCTTTAACTCCTCTCTATCTCTCTCTCCACATGCATCTCCCACATCCCTGCCTTAAATCCCCTCTCTCTCCTCCCCACTTGTTTCTCCGACATGTCTTCTTTACCTCCTCTCTCTCTTTCTCTCCCCCCACATGCGTCTCCCACATCCCTGCCATAACTCCACTCTCTCTCTCTCTCTCTCTCTCCCCACATGCGTCACCCACATCCCTGCCATAACTCCCCTCTCTCTCTCTCTCTCTCTCCCCACATGCGTCACCCACATCCCTGCCATAACTCCTCTCTCTCTCTCTCTCCCCACATGCTTCTCCCACATCCCTGCTTTAACTCGTCCAGGTGTGAGTGGCATACCAAGCAGAGCCCTGTGTCCTCGGCTCATTTCAGTATAGAGGAATAACAGAAAAACGATATAAATGACATTGATTTGCTTTCCTCTTCTCTGCTTTTCATCCCATCTCTTTCAACTGCTGCGGCGTGAACTCACCCACATGCACACGTGTGTGCGCACACAAGCGCGCACGAGGGGGACCTTCACAGAAAGACAGGTCAAAGGAGCTGTTCGGGCTCAACTGAAGGGAAGTAAATAGCCACAGCTGACATTTTTGAAAAATATAAGCAAGTACAAATTAGTAAATAGAAAGTCACAAATGTGTCTCGATAATTTATTACACTGTGGCAGACCGCATGGAGATAACGGGGTTCTGTGATTCGGGGCAAGCTTTCATAGGATGCTGTTGCCCCCTGGTGGCTGAGATGATGTTGACAGTGTTTTCACATACACTTCTGCTTGTACCAGGTTGGTCAAACATAAACAACTTGAGGGGCTCACACTGTCACACAAACAGCAAACAAGAGATATCCCTGCAGAAAATGACGCAGGTGCATATGTGTACATGTCAAATGAACACAAATAAAAATTCCTTCTCCAGCTTCATCGTTCCATTTGCAGACATCTGCCAGCCGCCAGTTGGTCTGTCGCTCTGTTCAGAAAGGCAAAATTAGTTCTCACATTTCTGGCAATTACAACTTGTAAGTTCTGTTTAAGAAACATAAGCCTGCATTTTAAGGCGTGCTCTCCAGCTTTCCTGTGATGAATGAGTAAGATTATGCAAACTGACCATGATTGTGCTTCTTTTCAGCTCCTATACTTCCCACTAGGTCAGATTTGTTTTAGTGATTTTCTTCTTTAATCTTCCCCAACTGTTAAACCTCCTGAAGGTGTCTCACAGATCACGCCTTCGCCATTCATCAACAGCCAACTGAAATGCGTGATACGCTGACCAGCTCGGGTATAGATGAATCACTCAACCTGTTTGCCGCTGGTTTGATGGGTCTTACTTGCGCAGTCTCAGTGTTTAATGACACTACTCAGGTAGCCAAGGCTGATATATCACTATCCCTTAACAAAACGCATCATTATTGTACAGTTGCTGATCTCAACCCACTGATGTACGAGTCAGCTGAGAATATACACATCTTGGTGTACAGCACGAAGCCTCCAACTCTGCATTATTTTCCATTTTGCATTTGTTACATTGTTCCATACTAGAAGAGAATTATCTTGACCCTTTACATAAAGTGAAGCAAGGACATTGCTTGATATGTGATATTCCAAAAGGCTGATTTATCGTTCTGCGCAGAATCTCTGTCATCGGCAACTGCATGATCACATACCCTACGCCGTAGGTCGATGCCTGTAGTTACATTTCAGGGGAGAAACGGAAAGGCACAGCTCGGTTATGGCATAGGTTAAGGTTTAGGATATGGCGTGAGTTACGACACAGGTTACAGCACAGAGTATGTGGCTACGCAGTATCTCTGCTATACAGATGGCAGACATTCTACACAGAAGTGTAAAGAACTTAATTCAGGTCATTCGCAGGTCTATAAATGCATTTGCCTTAAAGAAAGGGCAGATTATTGCATCTTATTCTTTATGTCCACATAGAAATGTAGCCCTTTGATGAACTGGTGGCCCATCCAAGGTGTCCCCGGCCTAGATGTCTCCTGGGATGTGAAATGGGTTCACAATGACCCTGTATTAGATAAACTGTCATGGAACATGGAGGGCAGATATAAACACAGTGTCCTGTCATAATTATCTGCATGCATGCCCATGTGTATAAATCCTTTTGCATGCCATGTTTAATTAACAAGCTGCAGCGCACACTCAACAACAAATGCTGCGATTCTCGCGGTGAATTGCGAAATCGTTTCGGCTCTGAGCGGGTCACAGGAAGTAGGAAAAATATTTTATTTTCATAATTCAAACCTGAAGAGAACAAAGACCGTAAGGTTGTTAGAGGAGGGCAGGGGGAGGAGGGGTAATAGGGGGAGTTTGGGGGGGCAGTGGACGAAGCGGGGACAGATAGACACAGGAGTCGCTCCTCAGGAGGCATTTAATCAGCTGTGCAATCAGAGGCCAGCACTGATCCCGACAGTGACAAATACGCCTTTGATGTCCCAATGCTCTACATTAATTGCAGCTCAGTGTAATTTGGAGGAACGTCACACCAAGCGACGGCAGCTGGCCCCATTACCTAAGAGAGGCTGGGGCTGGGCTTAGGGTGGGCCTCAAAAATGGGGCACTGAACTTCACTGTTGGCCGTGAGGGGGTTTCCACAGAGCGCCATGCCCAAACTAAAATGGCTTCAGTTGGTCATAGTTTTCAGTGGCAAAACTCAAGATCAAGGTGGCATCGAGCTCAGGTCAAATGCTTCGGGAAAATGGATTAGTGGCATTCAGCCAGTGATGTGGGACTTTATGCAGCTGGGGAAGGAATAAAGGTCATGACTGCTGTCGTTGTAGCTCCAACCTGGAGACACTGACGCTGCCGCTAATTCATATGACAGACAACAAAGCAAGCATGTTTCCAGCCGGGGGTTCGCATTTTAGCTGGAGGGGAGCCGTAAATGAAGAACAGGTTCACTGAAGCAGATGTGACAGTGAATTTCCACAGGACAGACTCTGCCTTTCCAACCTTCCCGACCTTTGTCTGTACAGTAGATGATGTCACAGCTAGCATCCTGGGCTGGTGTCTGCTGGCCAAGAGGAAGGATAAACACTGAGCAGCGTTGGTTGGGAATCACTACGATAGCTATCATTACGATATCTATCACAACGATATCATTATCTTCTAGCTGAATTATCACAGGTAGTTCATACAGTGTTGGATATAATTAACACTGTCTAGTGCTTTATTAATACATAACTCTTATCAATGTCTTTGAAGAATAAAGCATTGCATATTAATAATGTAACATGCAGATGATAGGAATCTAGCCCTTTAGATACGGCTGGGAGTTTCGTTTTATACGTAGTGTGCAGGGAGTATGTGGTGTCCACAGGCAAAATAGTTTATGAGGTGAGTTCATCAATCCTCACCTTTTATATGGACTTATACGACCTTGGTCATGCTAACGATGGCCTCCAGCGTCCCCGTGTGTCAGCGTGCCATCATGCGGTTGCTAGGCACTTTCTGATGCAGTCATAAAGATGCCGATACTAAGCGGTGGAGGATGCCACCAAGATATGTTCAAATTGTAAAGCAAGCATCAGGTCATTGAGTCCAAAGCACAGAGCAATCATTACTTCCAATTACTAAGATGTAATTACTCGTTAAGGATTGTCATGATTTATTGGGGATATATAGCTGTTAGCTGTCAGCTCTTTAGCATTTTTTTAAACCAGACTTGGGCTGAATAGGGACACTGGATACTAACGAATTGTAAAGCCAGTTGTACAGAGGTTAGCAGGCCACATTACTAGTCGAGCCCCAGGGCATCACACCGCAGACATTTTAGCAGTGATGAGGCTTACCCAAGCGTTACCTAGTAGCCTAGTCCAACCTCTCCGTTTCCATGTCCGGATTAATCACCCAACCAGCCGCTAGAAAGCAAACATGATGACTGAGCAGGGCGATGGGGCATCGATGAACTGCAGCGGGGCCAGCGAGGGGCCAGTGAGGCGCCAGCAGTCAGCAGCACAGCAGATGTAGGTTTCTTTGTCATGCTTATCTGGGTGTGTGTCTCTGCTCATACACCTTTTGCTGAAAACCCCAGACTTCCTGTGCTGGGATTGCCGATGGCAGCTTTTTTGTATACTGTGAATGCAGGAGGGTTGTTAATCAGTTAAAATAGGCAACAGGGTAGAAAACAGCGGGAATCCCGTAACCGAGGGACTCTGTGATAACCGCTGTTCGACGAGCAGGCAGGACGGGGAGAATGACGAGTCAAGCAGGCAGAAATCCAAAGGATGGGGTTTATTTCGGACAAACGGGCAACACAGGGGAGATAGGCTAGCACACGGACTAAATACACAAAACTAAGGGACGGAAATGCAGAACGGCTGAGAACAATCAAGAATTGACACGAGGTTGATGAGGGGGCGTGGCACACAGGAGGATCGTACAAGCAGGTTCATGACAGACTTCACCATTGTGTGTCTCCTAACCTTATACAGTCAAAAATACCATGTGTTACCATGTGTGTCTGCTACACCAACAATTATGTCATGATGCAACATTTAAGAGTCATGAGCTTCTATTCAGTTCTCCGGTCTTGCATATATTTTGCAGATATACCACTGAGCTCACCAATGTGCAAAGTTTGTGTGCCAAGGGAAGTGAAACCGCTCCACAGCCGTCCTGAGACGAGAAGCGCACACCTTAAATTATACATAATGCTTCCTCAGCTTTTTTTATACCCAAACCAATGGAAATTTGATGGCGACAGCAGAAACAAGGAGTCCAGCATCTGGGCCAGAATTTATCAAGTTAATAACAGAGACGCGGTTATGAGACATGTCTCCAATTTTATACAGCTAGACTTCGCACTGAAAGAGTTCTGCAAGATCGTAGGTTCAACATTCAAATCCTTTCTAGGAGTGCTGACCTTTTCATCGTAAGCAAGGTTACTAGCCCAGACACGAAAAAAAATCCCTAGCTCTTAAATATGAGGTATAATTCATGCTTTTAAATATCATTCCATAATTGCAACACACATGCAGGCAGTAATACTAGAAAAACAAAGAGGTAAATGGACTTATCTAGATTTGTCACTAATTGTTTTAAACTTGCCTTTTTCAGAAACGTATTCTCTCCCCCTTTTTTCACAGCCACAGGGATGCTGCTGTGAACCGGAAGCTTTTCCCAGGAGACACAGTAGATACCCGACACCCTGGACTGTATGCCAATACAGAAATACCAGACGAGAATAAGAACATACAGCTAACTTCATTTCCATGATGGAAATATATGTATCACATATCTGCAAGTGATTTGCAATAGGGATAGATTTATATTTTGCCCACAAATACTTATATTGAGATAATTATATGTCTTACATAACTCAGCGAAAAGTGAGATTTCAAAGGCAGGCAGCAAAAAAGGAACAGGTGAGTAACTAAAATTGCTTCAGAGCGCAGCTCTTTGTGTAAAACACTTATTTTGCAGAAAAGGCAGCCTGGCTAGTAGCTTGGCCTTTTAACCGCGGTACTGAGAGGTACCCTGCATAGGGTTAGAGTGCCTAGTGTTTCTTTGCCTTCTCCCCTCGAACCCGGTATCCTGGCCTACACTTAACATCCAAGACAAAACAAGATGGATGTGGACACATAATGGTCCTGAGCTAAAAATATTTGCTACATGGCATCTGTAACCTGCCATACCGAGACAAACTTCATTCCACTGAGCGCTAATTTGAACTGTCAGTTGCTTTTATGCAAGGAAGAAGACATGCACATTAATTAATAAGACTGGAGATTAGTGGCTAGTGGATTATATGTCTAAAAACTTTATGACATGGAATATATTAAACAGTGGATTAATATTGTCATCGGTGAGCAGAGACAAGTCTTACATGTGACTATAGTGACCCGAACTGAAGCCAGCTTGTTTGTAAATCTCACATAATTACTTACACATGAGGACACACCAAGTCTCATGCAATATGGCGACATACTGGTTTAACAAAAATAATAATTAAAACAAGAAACGGAAAATGCATTTTCATCCTTTTGACATTTTGAATACTGTGTGACAACACTGTGTCAAGATACGATTATCTACAAAAGCCACCTTTTTTGTTAGTCAGATCAAATGCATAAAAACTGTGTAGTTCATTCAAATTTAATAAAGCAATATTTTAATTAATCGTGATTCATAATGTTTCTACGAACATCTGAAGTGCCTGAGGCAGAACTGTAAAGGCCCGGTACAGTAATACCCACCTCCCTGTTTTCAATGGGGGGGGGGGGGGCTGCCATTAACAAATAGAATTTTTTTAGGTTGGCGCCTGATTAAAAAAATAATAAATTCGTACAATAAAACCTCACAGAGCTGCAGTCCTCTAAAGTAGAATATAACAGTATGATCACATAGTGCTATATTTAAAATATTGCATAATAGTATAGAATATTTTCAATAGGTTCTTTTTTCACAATGTATTTTTTAGCATCTAGCTCCCAGCCTAGTTCCTGGCATTGTCCTTCAGGCTTATATTCAGCAACATGCCCCAGACCTGCTTCTGGGCAGGTGAGTTAGCTTTCATTGGTGTCTTACATTTGCACTGAAGACCTTTGAAACACTGGCCAAGGGCAGCAGCAATATTATAGCTCTTTGAGTATACAGCATTATGAAAGAAGTCATTTATTAAAAACCCTTTCCAGCTCAGAGTTATTAGCTGTAGAACAGAACAAATGCACATACAGTATACATAGCCATACACGTAGCTATGAATATATTGTTTTATAATGCTTCAGCAACATTATCGTTCTACCATTACTTACCACGGCTGCTGTGCATCTATTAGGCGGACAGGATGGTAATTAACCTATGGAGGTGGACCAACTTTAATCACATAACTGCTAAAGGAAAGATTCAGTTTCCTCTTCTTATTTAATTTTTAATTTTTTTTTTACCTTGGTTTGTTGTTTATTATTACAATTAATGGGGTTAATCTTCCCTACCTAGGGTGTGAACATATGTATGTATTTGTTTTGAGGTGGTTTAAATAATCCCGAAATATAATTCTCCTGAACAGCTCCTAAATAGGTGTGTTATTAAACGTCTACTGTAATGGTAGCACAGCTGTTACATCTCTTGGCTTTACGTTTCACTCTCAAAGATGCAGATCTGATTAACATCAAACCAGGAATCTGAACATGACTGCCTTTCTTAGCAGAAGTATTACAATGTAAAAGAGTGAAACATGAAAGAAATGTTAAAAAAGGAGGCTATTAGTTTACAGTAGGTTTACTACTGTGAGGCTCCTGGCACAAGACAATTTTGGTACCATTTTACAATGTCACTTATAAATGGTAGTAACTCATTAATAAAAAAACAACTGTGTTATAACTTATTTGTAATGATTATTAATGATTTTTCAAAGTGTTACAACTTAATTGATACCCAGATTTCATAAACTCTTTATAAGGTCAATCTTGGTGTAAAATGGTACTCGATCTGCACTTGACAGTCACCCTCAACACCTCCCTCTGTGTGCAACTGACACAGGAAAAAGATCACATGCAATACTGGAAATCTGCATAGACGCCCACCCCTGGCTGGCCTGTAACACAGGTAGGAATCATCGTCGGCGCATCTGGCGGCCTGGCCGGCACGTCGGACCAGGGCACCCGACGCCAACTTCCTGTGTAACAACGACCTTTCTCGCTTAACGAAGACAGATCAGCGGCCAGCCAGCGCCTCACCCCCACCCCCTCGCTCGCCTCTCCACAAAGCCGCCAGCAGAAGGATGTCCATGAAGAGCTGATGTCATTATTGCTCACTGGGCCGCACAGCAGTGCTCCAGTTGACCTTAGCTGGTGATCAGACTTTAGAGGGAGCTTTATGGGGGCTGGAGAGACCCCAAAAGCCAGCGGAGGACCGTGTCAATGTGGTCAACGCGGCACGTACATCACCTGTGACAGTGGCACACCTTGTTATTTGCACAAAACGCAGGCTCTCCCATCAGCTTAATTTGCAGCGACATCACATTACCGCCGGCACTTGCCGCTGCTCTCTCCTCTCCCCCGATACATGAATTACATTTCTGCTTGCTAATGGCACATTTTCAATTCCAGGATGAGGGAATGCAAACACGCCCCACGGCCCCGCTTTCCGCACGCACGCCGTTCACACACGCACCATAAATAATGCACACCTATCCGCGGGAAGGGGCTCCAGCCAGCCTAGGATAAAAACTTCATCTACTCGACTTTACTTGCAAAGGGTGGGGGGACAGGGACGGGACTGTAGAGTCTGCCTAGACTCCAGCCTTTAATTCTTTGATAAAATAGCCATTAAGGCAGAAATGGACTATTGATTTTCCCATTGGCCACAGAACCGCGGAGTCACTGTTCGTTAGCCCTTTGATTG
>JAODJX010000136.1:260043-271601 GCA_026776945.1 Isichthys henryi | reverse complement strand
GTATACATGATTACATTCATTACTGATTATACAGAAATGATAATAAATGATTAATAACAGCTTCTTCAACCTAACAGGTATGAATGTGTCTTGGCATTAGTGGAACGCAAAAGACTGCAAAACAAAAAGTAGCTTTCTTATCCTCTTGCCTCTATGCTTCATGTCATAATTAGATCATCCAACTTCGTAGTCAGATCTTCCGAGTTGGACTTGAAGGCAGCATTAGTTACATACTGATTTCATGTTCAGCCATCATTAATGAATCGTGACACATATTTTATCTCAATCAGTTACTAAATTTGTTACTATATCTGTTAATTCTGTAAACCTTTGTGAACTAATAAAGGAACTACTGAAGGAACAAATAATGAATAATCATTAATGAATCATGACACACTTTTATCTAAAGTAGCTACTATATTTCTTCATGAGTTGTACTACGTTAGTTACTACTAAGTATTTGTGCCGCCACAAGTTAAGTGTTACCCTTTAGTCTGCTATGCCATTACTAATTATAATGACACTTTATCGATTTCCCACGTTCCTCGTGGGAAAAATCCTCTTCATGCCTTACCCATCTTGCTCTCCATGAGATACAGACGTAGGTGAGAACAGGCTTGGCAGCAAAGGGCAGCCACACCCATGGAGCAGGGGGTTAAGGGCCTTGTTCAGTGGTCCACCGAGCCACACACTGTCCCCAAAGAACTGTCCACTGTCATTAAATTATTCTTGTATTTGTTTCTCCTGTGCTTAACATATGTTAAACCACCGTGAATGTATTGTTGCTAACTTTTGCTAGCTTCCTTGCTAACTAGCAAAAAAAAAAATGCCCAAAGATGAAAAACAACTCACTATGAGGGATTATCGCTGATGCACAGATGTGTCCTCTTCATGTGTTCTCTCATTCCAATAGTGCTGTTGTGTCAAACTCACAGGCTGTACTGCACAACATTACCGCTACCGAAAATGCACTCTGGAGCAGTGCTGTTTACTTACTCGTGTGTTATGCACTGTATAAGGTGAGAAACGTTCTACTGACACCACCCTGTAGTTGGAATATGAACTGCCCATGAATTATCCGGTGCTACAGTAACTTGGTATTCACCAGTTATTAGCCAATTTTTTCAATGTGGACTTTTCTTCTCAAATCATTTTTTGTATTTGTTTTTTTTAATAGCCTTTAATAGTATTTTTTGCATCACTACTTATGACCATCCTTGTGTTTGAACATGGTTTATTACCAACAATTCATGGCATAACAATTCACCCCTCAGGTCTAGACCCAGGAGCCCATTGTTTCCAGCCACTCCTCTCTAGGATTGTCTCAGTGTTTTCATAGTAAGACCACAAGGTCTACACAAGGTATCCTTTAAAGCGTCTCACCACTTTCTCTTTGAAGGCCAATTGCTTTCCACTGCTATTTGACACATGCAGACAAACAACAGTGGGAACTGTCCTTCCTCCTTCTACAGTCACATGGAAACCATGCACTTGTTGACGGCCAGCTGCATAGCCCTTAGCCTGGCGATTGAGAGTTTTCAGAGATTTACCTGAGTTCTTACACCATGGGAAATTCACCGCCGAGGTTTGGTTCCAGAACCCACACTGTGCAGGGCAGTAATGCTTAGTCAATACATTAGAACCTTCCACGGGCCTTATCCTTCAGAATTTTAACCAGGAAGTCAGGTGCTCACCAGTAAATATCATCCCAATGCATGGCCAGTAATGAACAGGGTGCTCAGGTTTTATCATGGTATCTTTTATGGGTCTCTTGGTTGTTGTGTAGTTTGTTTGGCCACTACCCGCAGACCTGTTCAGTAACGCCCCACTAGGAGACAGACAGTATAGCTTTGTGGACCAAAGAAGCACACAAAACCCACCATCAGACTAAGGCCATAATCCTCAAGGGATAATTAATTTTAAAGCAAATTCATTTGCCAGGCATTCTGCAGATAACATCTTAACACTGTTTGTGCTCGAGACCCACAAAAGAATAATATTGACAGTAAACAATGATGGCGCCTGAGTGATCAGCTTCATTATCACCGTTTCACATAATTACTTTAAAAATCAGTGTCATGGTATACTTGCCTTTGGATGCATTTACTGGAAGCATATTCACCAATACTCACAACATGCTCACTGGTTGTGTTTTCATTTATAAAATTCCATTGATGGCTTTTTCTTGTCTCTATAAGATCCCTTTGGAACACTGTTGTCCATTTGGGGTATATGAATGAGAGATGTGTAAGGGAGCATGTAATTACTGCTATGATGTAACCTATATGTATCGTCTATTCAGATCTTAGTTACCTGAGCTCCAGAGACATGAGCTATGGGCGGCTATACTAAAGAAGCTGTGGAGACCAGGTTCATCCATCTGACCATCTAAGCTTCCAGTGGTATCAGAGCCGTTTGCTTTTTTGTGCACTAACCAAACAACTATGATCCAGTACAGGCTGTATAAGGTCTTATTGAGCTTAAGTTAAGAGTCTTTACCTCTTGCTGTTGTTTTTAATGGACCCTTGTATCTACTGTACCATTCATCAGGTATGTGTTGGGTCAAGAGAGTTTGAAGATGGTGAAAAATAAGGTTAAGGATATTTAGATTTAGATTATTCTTTCCCCCATCAAGGACGTAGAGTAACTCAGTAGTTTTGCTACTTTCTATAGATGGTTTATCTGGAATTTTATCTCAGAAACCACACTCACCATGGCACTTACTAAGAGCAACATCCAATCCATTAAATGAACAGCACAGACTCAACAGGCACTTTACAAGTGGTTCTTCTTTTCTCTAATCAGATACTTCCTGAAGAACAGAATTATGACATAGATAATAGTCCATAAAATTAGTGCTGGAGGATCAGTGTCATTAGCTTGAGGAAGCCAAGGTGTCATTTCTGGTCATTACTGATCACAAGTCAGTCTGCTGTGTGTAGTCCCTAACCTGTGGTGGTCTGTTCTGCAGTGGGTATGTGACTATACCTATTCTACTGCCGCCTGGGAATGACTAGGATCTGTCACCTGTTATCCCTCCAGTTTTAGTAGCCTGAGTGGTACAAGGATGTGGTGGCATAAGTCTCAGCTTAGGGCACTTACTGTATGCGTGCCGTAAGACTCCGAGACACAGACTACAGTTGCTGCTACAGAGATTTCCATAATGGAAAGAGGCTAATTAGAGTCTCACTTTGTTATTCCCCTCACTTCAAACATACAGGAAAAGAAGTGAATCAAGGAGTTGGGTCGATCCCTGCTTTCCGTTGTGGCTAAGAATCATTTAGCATATCCTATAGTCCGAAGTGACGTATAAGTCAAGCAAATGGCACATTAAAGAAAGAATTGTCATGTTTTAGCAAAGGATAGTTTCGATCCAGTGACCTCTGGGTCATGGGCCCAGCATGCATGTGCTGCCCCACTCGAGTCTATATACGGTGGCTTAGAATCAACTCGCCATGTTCCAACTCGACAACCTCGCCCAAGATACCAGCCAATGACAACTATTCTGGGTTTGCCGGTAGGTCTAGTGCTAGAAAAAAAGGATAAAAATGAGAAAGAAAAGCAATAAATCAGACAAAAGTGTAGTACAGGTACACTGGTACAGGACAGCAGCAAAACCAGTGCTCAGTATAGTGAACATGCAATGCCTCTTAAAGGGGTGAGTGAAAATAATGTCCTTAAACACACACAACCAGTACTAGGAGTTCCTGAAGCCTGAATGGATTGGATATGACAGTGCCATTCTATCCTGAACTGTATATGACAGTGCCATTCTATCCTGGACCATATTTGACAGTGCCATTCTATCCTGAACTGTATATGACAGTGCCATTCTATCTTAAACCATATATAATAATAGATACTATTATTAATCTATGAAATTGTCTTGTGATGCCTCTCTCAACTTGCTATTTGTAGAGTAAGCACCTGTTGGGGTGCCAAGGGAGGTGAGGCTTAAGGGCCTTGCTCAAGGCAGCCATAGATGCGCTGAAGCTGGGTTTGAATTGCTGACTTTCTGATTACAAACACAGAGACTTAGCCCACTGAGCCACTCGCTGCCCCCAAGCAAAGTAACAGTGCCTTTCCATCCTGAACTGTATATTACAGTGCCATTCTATCCTATATTGTATATTACAGTGCCATTCTATCCTACACTGTATATTACAGTGCCATTCTATCCTGGACCATGTGCCATGTTCAGCATAATAAAGTTTGATTAAGTGCAGATGACTTTGACTCTTTGTATTGTTCTGCACTTGCAGTGTAGTTGTGCTATGTAGTTATACTGTAGGTTTACTTTTGATTGATCTCTGTACAATCAGTCCCCAGGTTATGAACAAGATCTTTTCCCTAAGTCTGTCTTTAAGCTGAAATTGTAGGTAAGTCAGAAAATGAATAATTCAGTACATAATAACAATCATAAAAGTAACTATGTACAGTACCGTAGTGAACCCCAAGCCGGAAAACTACTGAAGCCAGATAATGTTTCCAGCAGTGTGTGTGTTCATGATTATAAACTATTTAATTTTTTTTGGTCAGGCTGTATGGTAGTCCAATTCTTATGTGCGTAAGTCACACCTTCTAAACCTGCCAAAGTACAGGGACTGCCTGTACTTTGATTAGAATTGTGATTGATGTGTAATATTCCTACCCAGAGAATGAGTTTCATCTTGATTCTTTCTTGTTTGTCTGACATTATTCCCTTTTCTGAGAGAGTTGTGAGGCTGCTGGTCCCACAGGAGGTTGTGATCCTGGACTCCTTTGAGTCTGTGTTGTTTTCATCCCAGGGGGCTTGTCAAGCTGATTCAGACAAGACCAGGCACATACAGTCACTGTGGTATACCAGCTGGACCCATCTCAACCCCCACCGGGCAGGAAGTGACCCACAGACAGCACCTCTTATACAACGTGCCCATAAACGCATCTATTTCCTTCCCCTTCTCCCCCAGTTCATTTGTGCTCTAACCCAGGTCGTGCAGCGTCTGCTCAGAACACTCATTGTATACGTGAGAAACATTATTTAATGTGAATGCCAGTGCAACCGGTACAGGGATCTCAATGGTTTTAAGAGTACATCACATCATTATCAAGTTGTGGAAAGTTTGCTGGAAGGCTCTGTCCTCTTGGCATAAAAAAGAAACTTACTGACCCCATCATTACAATTCCAACTGTCCGAGTCTTCGGATCTGGTGGTTCATTGATCCATTGCCATATCCTTTGGAAAATAACAACCGTAACATCAGGTCAATGATTGGTTTATTACGCTGTTCAATGGGAATGCATATAGCTTTGTTAGACATTTAAGGACGGGTCCTCAAGATAGCTGGGGAAGCGCAAGTAACCACTTGCTGATGTGTGATTAGCACACTTACTAGGCTTAATTTCTGTTGGGGAGTTACTCTGTAGCCAAAGTTCCTGCATATATATAAATTACTGGAGTTGCAGTACTTTAACTCTTTGTCTTGTTTTGTGCATGTGTAATATAGTTCTTACACAGCTAAGTGGCTACTTGGGTTCATCTCTGTATCTTTTGACAGAATTACAATTGATGTGTACTCTTCCTACCCAGTGAATAAACTATGATTGGATTTATTCTTAGTTGTCTGCAACTGCTAACCCCTTTAAATTCCTAGGCAGTGATGTTACTGTAATTCTTGACCAGTGTAAAGGCCTTGCACATACTGTAACAATTTAATGATGACTAACTTTCAGTTAAATCATCTGGGTTGATTAAACTGTGGATGAGAAACTGCATAATATTATACAGAGATACATCCTTGCAGTCTCTGAGTTAAGTCAATCAGATCACTCATGCTGACAGTTGTGACGTGTACTCTGTTGGATCAGTCAGATATAGTGAACCTGCATCAGTCCCTCGGTTGACCTGACCAAACAAGCTGAAATTGTACCTTTGCAGCCTTTAAGCTGAACCAATTAGATAAACTTGAGTCCTTGTGCTCAACTGACCAAAGAAGCTGACATTTGCTCTGTCTGCAACTGCCCTGTAGTCCCTGAACGCTGAAACTGTCCTCACATCATGTCTATAGATATCACTAAATCTTGTGTGACATCATAGTCTCAGTTAAATGATCTTAGTCAAAAGTAAGAGAATCAGAATAATCCAAAATTAACTAAACACCACAGCAGAAATGCTCTATAATAACCCTTAAATTAAGCTGGAGTCAGATTTACAAGTAACTAACAAGAAACACCGCAGAAAGATCCGCATGCATTCTGCCCCTTCAGGTGTCCTCTTGGACCAGGCCAGTGGGTGGTTCCTTACATTGTTTTATTCTTGTAATCATCGGCATTGATTAGTATACACTAGAAACTGTCATGCCCAGCTTGTCCGATCCTCGTGTGTGCCACGCCCCCTCATCATCCACATGTGCTTCCCCGATTGTGCCCAGCTGTTTCCTGTTACTTTCAGTTTGTCTTTTGTATATCAGTCCACGTCTTGCCCTGTCTGAGGTCGGTCATTGTGGTTATGTGCGTCGATATACCCTCTGTCAGTCCTATTAAACCCTTGTTTGCCCATATTCCGCCTACCTGCCTCGTCCTTCGCCGCTGCCCATCCTCCTTGGTACCTAACAGAAATAGGGTACTCAAATATTTTTCCTTGATGTCCAAGTTTCTTCTGCAACATAAATCCCAGGTCCACTACTGACTGTGTGGCGGGGGGGGGTCGCCAACTAGATTCCACCAAATGAGGGCCTGCACTGGAATAATATGATAATATTGTAGTGGCTTTGGGAATTACAATCTAATGACTCCTGCATGGGTTGGTTAAACTACAGGAGCATAATTTCATGCAGTGGAGTAACTGGCCTTCAGCCTCTGAGTTGAAGCAATCAGACATGCTGCAATTACATCAGTCGTGGAGCTGACTTGCGGAAACATGCTGAATATTGTCTTGCAGCGCCTGAGCCCCATCAGTCAGGCATGCTGAAATGGTGCCAATGGTGCCTAAGATGAATGGACTAAACATGCTGACATCATGCCGGTTTGTAGCTGCCCTGCAGTACCTGAATCAAGATCAAACTGGTGTTATGTTGTGTCCACGGATATCGCTTCATTGGCCAAAGGCCAGTCCTATGCAACATCATATTACACAATGAACAAGCTTAGTTTTTAAAGGAAGAGACATCTAGGGCTCTTCAGAATAGCCCTGAATTAAACAGAGATCACAAATACAGCTCTCTAAAACAATTATCAAACAAAAAATTTTTGTTAGATTTAATTAGTAAGATTTAGTCAGATCTATGTCATTTTCCATAAAAGATGTTCATGCATACAATTAGAGATGAGATAGATATTCAGATTGGTCCTGGTGCCCATTCATACCTATTAGAAGGGTTGAGTATGAGCCATACCTGTATGTGACTGATCCACGTCCAATACTTACTTATTTAGTTTTCTGCAGTCCGTAAAAAGATAACTCCTATTTCTTGTTAAATTGTTTTGTACTATAAATTGCACAACAGCTCTTTCCCATTTTAGATGTGTTTTTTGCAGCATTCAAGCAGAAAGCTAACACTGCCACTCAGTCAAATTGCCACTCAGTGTGTGTGCCACTGTCATATACAGTTCAGGATAGAATGGCACTGTCAAATATTGCCACTCAGTGCAGTGACTTTTGCCTGCCGTGACATCATGCGCATACAATTCCCAGTACGAGGAGCGTAAGAATATCAGATGAGATTTGATCAGGGAGTATTTTATGCTTTAAGCAGCTAGTAGCACAGCGATTTGTAGTCATTCTAAAAACAAAGATTTGAGAGAAGGAAGTAGCATTTCATGGAAAATCCCACTAAACAAAGCGCACGCAATTGTGCAAGACAATGTGAGTATTACGACAAAAGAAATGGATGGTTTGGGAGTCACTAGCTTGGGCTGTTTTGCACACTTGCTGCAACCTGTGATACATGAGTGGCTGCGATTACAGCAGGGAATAAGTGTCCCTGATGCCAGTGGTAGAAAAATTGTAGGACATTGTAGGACATCTCCAGTGGTAGAAAAATTGTAGGACATTGTAGGACATCTCCAGTGGGAGAAAAATTGTAGTACATTTTAAGCATTTGTCATTTGTGTATCCTTAAATGACTTAAACTGCTGGGAACACAGGGATGCCACAAGAGGAAGAGAGGGGGTGTGGCACACTGGAGGATCGGACGACCAGGACATGACACTAGCCTCAACTGTGTTCATCATGAATCGAAAGCTGTCATTATCGACAATGCTGTAAGAGCCTATATGTTTGGAAATAAAATAGGCTATAAACTGTATTCGACATTGCGCCATCTATAGGATCGGCAAAGTGAACTCCTGCTGGGGAAAAAGTAAACTAGTGCCATTACATTCGTTGAAAAATATGAATTTCGAATCATCAGAAAAAGAATCGTGATTCGATTTGATGTGTTTGTACCCCTAGTATTTACTAGTTTAAAAAAATTTATAAAATACACTATATTGCCAAAAGTATTCCTATTCATTGAAGTTAGGTGTTCCAATCACTTCCATAGCCACAGATATATAAAATCAAGAACCTAGGCATGCAGACTGCTTCTACAAACATTCGTGAAAGAATGGGTTCAATGAATTCAAGCGTGGTACTGTGAAAGGACGCCACCTGTGCAATAAGTCCATTTGTTGACAAATTACCTCACTACTAAATATTTCACAATCAACTGTTAGTGGCTTTATAACAAAGTGAACACCATTGGGAACAAAGCAGCTAGGCTACGTAAAATCACAGAGCAGGGACAACGCATGCTGAGGCACACAATGTGCAGAAGTCGCCAACTGTCTGCAGAGTCACTAACTACAGGCCTAGAACTTTGTGTGACCTTCAGATTAGCTCAAGAACAATGTGTAGAGAACTTCATGAAATGGGTTTCCATAGCAGAGCAGTTGCATCCAAGTCTTACATCACTAACTACAATGCAAAGCATTGGATGCAGTGGTGTAAAGCAGGCCGCCACTGGACTCTAGTAGTGGAGACGTGTTCCCTGGAGTGACGAATCATGGTTATCTGTCTGGCAATCCGATAGACGAGGCTGGGTTTGGTGATTGCCAGGAGAACAGTACTTGCCTGACTGCATTGTGCCAAGTGTAAAGTTTGGTGGAGGGGGGATTACAGTGTGGGGTTGATTTTCAGGGGCTGGACCCCTTAGTTCCAGTGAAAGGAACTGTTAATACTGCAGCATTCAAAGCCATTTTGGACAATTTCATGTTCCCAACTTTGTTGGAACAGTTTGGGGATGGTCCCTTATTGTTCCAACATGACTACGCACCAGTGCACAAAGCAAGGTCCATAAGGACATGGATGAGCGAGTCTGGTGTGGAGGAACTTGACTGGCCTGTACAGAGCCCTGACCTCAACCCGACAGAACACCTTTAGGATAAATTAGAGCGGAGACTGCAAGCCAGGCCTACTCGTCCAACATAAGTGCCTGGCTTCACAAATGCTCTCCAGGAAGAATGGTCAAAAATTCCCATAAACACACTCCTAAACCTTGTGGACAGCCTTCCCAGAAGAGTTGAAGCTGTTATAGCCGCAAAAGGTGGGCCAACTCCATATTAAAGCCTATATATTAAGAAAGGGATGTCCTTAAATTTCATGTGTGTGTAAAGGCAGGTGTCCCAGTACTTTTGGCAATATAGTGTATATAAATATATACGATATTTATTATTGAAATATTAAAGTTAAAAGAGCTCTTGTGTCAGAATTTGTATCAGTATTGGCAGTTGTAAAATGGAATCAGATGTGAATCAGCCCATCCTTAAAGTACATACAATGCCTTTGGGAGGCATACAGAAAAAATTCACAGTGCTCGTAAAATAGACGGTGAATTCTATGATGAAAGCTACAGGTAAACGGAGTGGACTTGTATTTCTCATAGAAAACTTTTGATAAGTTTGATTTTGGGTCATGTTCAGTTCCGGTTGCTTCACCTTCGGTTTTTGCAAGATATCCGTTTTAAGTCATTATATGTAATAAACACTATTTACTTTTTTCCTTAACCAGAATGATCAGGGGACTCGGTCCATACCTTGCAGCTACTGTGCACTGCAGCAGATCACATGATTAGTGAATACCGACCAGGGTCTGATTCACAAAGCATTTCATCTTACCACTAAGAGTACTCTCACATCACAGTAAAAGGTTTTAAAAAGAGTTTTTTTTTCCTAAAACATATTCACAAAGTGGCTGAGAGCAACTTTTAGTTAGCCAATTCCTAAGCTAAGAGTAAGAGTAAGTATATTTATCCATCTGAGACATAAAGAAAATGAAAAAAATTGGTTTTAATGATCATCCGCTTATAGTGATCAGTTTCACCCAGACAGATGTGATCAATGTAAACGGTTTCCACTGCATATAATTGAGTTGTTTTGGTTTGTTAGAGATGTCATTGCATCCCTTACAGTACAAGCTCTAGAACAATCATTATTGCCTCCAGACTGAGGCTGTATCTTTTAAGTAATTTGGTGTTCGTTTAATGTTTCCAAAACATTTAAAAGTGGATTGACAGCAGCCATTTTGTGACTGTTTGTGAATTGCTCTTAGTGGCTTAGGAGTCCTCTTGACTACTTTTCAGTTCTCCCAGACTTAGGTGCTACTTTTAGCACTAAGGGGCTTTGTGAATTACATAGGACTCCTACATTTCGGACTGACATGCCCATTTTTTAGGAGTTTCTCCTAAATAGGCAAGTTAGGAGCTACTTTTAGCCTTAAGATGCTTTGTGAATATGGGCCCTGATACTAGAAGAGTCCTATGAAATGCATAATACAGACAATATTCCACTGAATCCAACTCAGCAAGCAGATTAGGTTTATGCCACGTTAAATCAATTTGGAGTATAGAATCTTTTTAACTTAAAGGGATAGGCAAAGAAGCACTGAGTATCAAATTATATGTAAAAACTAAAACAGTATACATCCATTTCACTGCAAAAAATGTTTTGTTTTTTTTTAGAATTCCATCTTGACAAGTCATTTTATTGTTTGGCTGACAACATAGATATTCACTTTGCTATTTCAGGGCTGAAAACGTTTATAATAAAACCTGCCGTAATTTCACTAAAGGCATCACAGGTCACAATAAATTAGTTCAGAATGAACCCATTTAGTGAACTACTTCACAGAAGGCTTATATAAGATCAATTTGCCACTGTTTTTTATGTATATGAATTTTAATAAGACATTTTAGTAGTAGTGGGCAGCCTTTTGCATAATATTTCAACAATTCACATAAAGTATCTCTACTGCATTTTATGTTGTTGCTTAGCATAGCAAAGTAAGGTAATGTCATGTTGAAAATGTGTTTAATTAAGGCCCCTTCCACCTCATCACATAGTAAACAAAAATAATCTTCTGTCAGTTGAACATATTATACTTTTCCTCAACCTATGTATCCAACTTTTTGTCTTTTTTTAGCAAATACATACTGTGTGTGTGTGTGTGTGTGTGTGTGTGTGTGCGTGAGCGGGTATACCTATCCTTATGGGGACACAATGTCCCCATAACGTGATAAATATCCGTTTTTTTCCCTTATGGG
>JAODJX010000136.1:239215-252930 GCA_026776945.1 Isichthys henryi | reverse complement strand
CACCCTCGCCCTAATTGCAGGCCCAGACAAGAATTGAATTACTGTCACTTTAAGATATGAGCTGACTGCGTCTGACAGGCCACACCCAGTGGTGCAAAGAGCCTGATGAACAAACATCAGTGCTATTTAAAGTTTAGGTAACACGTTACAATAAGGCTACCCTAATAAAGGGTTTATGAATGGTTCACAATTTAGTTAGTAATTAGAGTGTAACAGTTGGTAAATCATTAATTCATAATTATATACATGTTACAACAGTTTTCTTTTTATTAATGAGTAACTACCATTAAGTGGCAAAAGGGAGCCTTATTGTAAAGAGATACCTAATTTTCTTTTTTACTTTTTTTTGTTGGAGGAACAAAAAGATAAAAGCTTGTCCTGGCAATATTGGTTGCTAGAAGTTGTTTTTAGAATAAAACTGTACAAAAACGGGACCTAAATAAAAATCGATGACTAAAGTAAATCTAGTTCTTGTTAAACTGGAACCAAATAATAGATCCTTTATTGTCACCGTGGGGAATAGGTGCAATCAATGCTTAGAGTTAAGTTTTACTTGTGGTGGGAGGATCTGGAAAATAAAGGTGAAAGTTGTGTGAAATAAAGCCTCCGCAGCCATGTCTCCCGTAGACAAACTGCACATTGAGATGCAAGACTGGAAAAAAGGCATTTACAAAGTGGCTGGAATTAGTTTCAGTAATGTGCAACTGGCAGCTATACATAACAAATGTGAGGTGGTATGTATGTATGCGGTTGGGGCTTGTAGCTAGATGTTTTTCTACTCTATAGGATTTCTACTACAAGCGAATTGGCCTTAGTGAAACCGCAGCAAGGCCTAGAATCAAATACCACTGCTGAAAGACCTCCCAAGACACCCTGCCTGAGTTCCTTCTTTGCTGGAATTCACTGGCATGGTTCACATCGCTCACTCATTTCTGAAATACCAAACGCTTCCCTTCCTGCTAATAAGCGTCTCCCACACGAACATTCCCCCTTTATCCCCTGACAAGCAGTCATCCAGCATGCCAGTCACTGACATTACGACTTAATTCCCCGGCAAATACAAAACAGGCTAATCACGCCTGCTTGCACTCCTTCTGCTACCTAGGATCGCTTCGGCAAAAGGGTCTGTCACCAGCCTTTGCTCAGGAGTAAGGTTAAAATTAGCATTTATTAAATCAAATTAGCAATGATGTAAATAGACACTGAAGCTCAAGCAGATATGTTTGTTATTGCTGAGGACTGGAAAAAACCTAACAAAAAAACTAGTATTATAAGCATCTGTGTCTTTGAGGGAGGCCGACATTATGGGTAATTATTGCTCCTCATTACTTTGTCTCCTGTTCTGCATAAGCTCTCCCTTCATTTGTCATTAATCCTCAGTCCTGATAGCAAGAAATAATGAAAATCATCGAAAACCCAAACAAACAGCAAGCTGCGGCAATGTCTGTTATTTAATACAAATCAAGTTTATGCAAATAGCCTTGTTACCATAAGAAGAACTTGGAAATAATCTTCCTTTTTATAAAAGAAGAGAAATATCAAAAGTATATTTTTGAAGGTGTATTAAATGTTGTACGTGTTTAAATATTAAAATTTTGATGCTTTCATGTCATAGAAATGGTTATTTAAATAAATACTTGTTTTTATCAGAAATTCTGTTTTTTCAAGGATTTTCCCAATTGAAAATAATGCAGAGAAATAATGAAGCCTGCAATATATCCTTTTTTTACCCTTATTGTTGTTAACATTTAATTCATTACCCGTAGATCTAGCAGGACCTAAGAAAAACAGAGGATAATGCCTGTGAGTGTCACTGTGATGGCAGTGTTCTCCGGGCCGGCGAGTGGCTGAAATGAGATGTCAGCATGCATTACGGGGGCCAGCTGGGGCCCGGGCTGACGGTATGACGCGCGGCCTCGCTGGCCACCCAGCCAGCCAAAGTAATTGTGCCAGATCTCCGAGTGGGTAAGTGACCGAAATTGGTGCTGATGTGATATTTGCTTCAAGAGGGCCACTTTAATGGAGAGCGACCCGTAGCTCTCCGCAAACATTCCAGCCCAAACTTTGGTGACCCCACCTACTTCCCGTATGCCCCCCACTCTTTGGGGTGCGAGGTCAGCCTGGGGAAGGCAGCGGTCCACCACATGGCAATAAAGGAGTAATGATCTGAATGTGTTGGGTGAAAGAAAAGGAGAATAGTAAATGGAATTGGCTTTATTACTTCTTCATAAAACCTTCTAAGCTGAAGAAATGTCGTCTCTACTGGAAATTTTACTAGACGCAAGCAGTGTAGGATTCAAGAAGAACCAGTGCTAGAGGCAAACATATATAAGAGTATGACCAGTGGATATATCACCTATTGGACTGTGCTACTTAATAAAAAATGAAATAGTGATTAAGTGATCTAATTCAGAAATATCTAGAACTGAATGATTAGTAATATTGATAACATAATGATAGAAGCTACCCAGCATCTGCTAACTAGCTGTCTTCTAGCTGAAGTACAAAGGGCCCTAATTTTAAAGAATTTGTGCTGCTTGTGGAGATTCTGACCATGTGCTTCAGATAGGGCCTTTAAGGGTGTGGTCAGCTCACTTTTGCTAGTTTAAATGCAGAAAAATAGTGACAGCACCAAGCACATAGACCAAAACATTTGCACTTAGTACCTATGTCATACCTGGCACAACTTGGCGGCAGCTGTAAAATAGGGCCCAAAGACTTTTGTGGTACATTTGTCTCCCACTCTTGTAAAAGCCAAAAAAAACTCACTCTGCGTCTTTGTAGTCCCATTTAATAGGGTAATGTGGTTCAGGTGCTGAGCGATGGCACACTTAAGGGGGAGATTTCGCAGCTTTTGCCAGGACTGGATAAAGGCAGGGTCCACAACTCACTTCAGTCTCCCACACGTCAGCAATGTGTCTTCATTTAAATGACAGAAACCACTCACGAGTTGCATTTTGACAGTTTTTTTTGCCAGAATGACTGATCAATCACAAAATTAAATGAAATGGTTCCCTTATCACATTTGGTTGACCTCAGAGAACTAATCTAAAAGTTATATATGTCTACTACGTTCGCCACCGTAATATTTATATAACTAATGAATCTGCACTCAAGTGTGGAATGCACATTTTACATGTAATAAAATGCTAAACATATTTATAAGATCGTTTAGCTCTACATTCTTTCCATAGGCATTTCTCAAATCATCACCTCCCAAGAGGGCACTGTCCCCTAATGTCCTCTTAAAATTTATAATAAATAAACCCTCAATGTTCCTCGCATGTTAATCATAAAGAGAAGCCAGTTTCACCCTGTTGTATTCATCCTGAGATCCCCTTTCCATCAAAACCTCATACACAAATCCACATGTGTCATTGTAGGTACAATCGGTAACAAAATAACAAGGTAAACATGTCTAATGACACTATCAACCACAAAGAACATATCGCAATAAATTTTGCACCTATCCACACATAGCGCATAATAATATGCACCCTAAACGAATATACCGAGAATGAACACAAGGAATTACAAACCTGACAAATTTCTGAATCTGAACAGTGACGTCATCTAACTGGAGAGTCTCATCTAATGGCATGGACTACACATTCCACTTTATGGCATTTAACATCGTCAATTGTAGAAGCAGCAGCAGTACAAGCAGGTGTTCTCGCTTCTAGAGACACTCATCTTAATAGTTAGTGCAAATGAAAAATAAACACTAACAGGAAATGCACAGAAACTCTAATCGGAGTCTTCCAGTGGCCACTCTGTGCTTGGACTCAAGGAAGGACAGCCCAAAGACATATACTGAGAGACGTAATAACTGAACATACACTATCGTTACTTCAACACTGTTTGTGTCCTTTTCGGTCATACATCTCCAGCATATGCACCCTCACGCCATTTCCTGATATTCTGATGTCTTATCGTCCAGTCTGCAACAAATGCTGAAACAATGGTCAAGTACAAAGGGATACAAAGTTCTGAATACTGAAAATACTTGGTATAATTTTCAGGGAGCTGCTGTGTATTAACAGAGCCCCCCAAAGGAGTCTGTTTTGTTAATTTGAATAGGCCCAGTGGATATGTGAATGCCGTATGCAACATAGTCGTGGCCTTGTGTCAAGTCCATTGTTCTACAGAACATGGTGTGCAGCCAAAGCATTAGCCTAGAGAGGCAATGAACATGTATCTGTTATGGTCTAGGCATTTACTGTAGCTAACGGAACAAAGTGCACAACCAGCAGCTCTTCATTCTTTTTCCAGACTAATACAAACAGTGATATAAACTCACTACTAGATTTCCCACCGATATCAGCAGGCTCCAAACGCTTCAGGAGTATTATGGCAAAACAGAGAGGCTCAGGAAGAGCTTCTATCTTCAGGTCATAAGACTCCTAAATCTGGACATGCAACCACAGCTTCTTAACTATTCATAATAAGGACCATACACAGCAACACCAACTAGCACACTGCACTTTACAACACAAATATACATGGTCTATTCTATTATAGTGCACATTGAACAGATATTGCCTATAATTATAAGGTTATTCAGATATATGTTTTCTATATACTCTCATCACTTACCCACTTACCCTTTTTATATTTATCTTTAGCAAAACCTTATTGCATGGCCTCAGGACCAACATCAGAATATATTTCATGTCACGTTGTACTTGTATAACTGTGTATGTGACGAATAAAGAATTCTGAATATTGTCTCAAGACTGCTACCATCATCCCTGTTCCAAAACAGGCAGCAGTCAGGTCCCTAAAGGACTATTGTCCAGTAGCATTGACCCCCATAATCATCTCCGAATGGCTGGTCCTAACTCACATAAAGGAAATCCATCCCAGGATCTACACCAGTTTGCTTATAGGGCAAACAGGCTAACTGAGGATGCTGTCTTGCTGGCCCTTCACACTGCCCTGTCGCCCTCTCTGGAACAGAGAGTCAACTACGTACGGATGCTGCTCATTGATTACAGCTCCGCATTTAATACTATCACCCCAAACAAGCTGGCTACAAAACTGGTCAACGTGGGCCTCAACCTGCGTAGCTGGATTCTGGGCGTTCTCACCAGCAGACCACAGACTGTACGCAGGGGCAAGCACTCCTCCACTGTCCCCAGCACCACAGGGCTATGTGCTGAGCTCTCTGTCATACTCCCTCTTCACACATGACTGCAAACCCATGCATGATTCCAGCATCATAATCAAGTTCGCAGTCGACAATACCATGATAGACCTGACCTCAAACAACAAGTCAGCCTATAAAGGGAAGTTTGAGAACTAAGAGAGCTGAAGCCAGGACAACAGCCTCACCTTCAACCCGAGCAAAACCAAGGAGCTGATCCTGGACCTCGGGAGATCGACACACATCGACCATCCCATCCACATCAGCAACAAGAAGGTGGAGTCTGTCCAGAACTCTACATTTCTTGGTGTCCATATCAGCTGTGATCTATCCTGATCAACAAATGCAACAGCTATGGCCAAAAAAGGACTTCATAGACTTTATTTCCTGAGAAGCCTAAAGAAAACACAACTTCCTGAACAGCTGATGGTCAACTTCTACAAGTGTGCCAAGGAGACCATCATCACTTACTGCATCACAGCATGGTACCCTGGGAGCCCCTCTGAGAACAGGAAGGCCCTCCAGAACGTCATCAAAACAGCCCAGAAGATCACTGGCTCACAGCTTCCTACCCTGGAAGAACTCTTCAGAACCATTGTAACCGCAAAACCAGAAACATCTGCAGTGATCCACCCCATACCGGACACAACTTTTTTACACTTCTGCCATCTGATAAGTGTCACAGAGCCCTCTACACTTGTTCAGTAGGACTGCAGAACACTGTCTACCCCCAAGCTGTCACATCGCTAAACATACTGAGCTCACTCCCCCCTCGCTTGACAGCACCACACTGAACTGAACTGAGACTTATCCACACCACGCACATCAGACACTACTCAGGCAGAATATCCACTTTGACTGTTCTGGCTCATATCCATTATATACTCACCCATGTTGGTTGTACAACAATGCTGCTATCGCATTCATCTCAGTACCACAAGTGTGTTCTGTGTTACTCAGAATACTGTGCAATACTGTTGATCATGATCATTATCTTGCACAGTGGTAGCTGGTGGACGAAGCTGGCTACCCCCCCCACACACACACACACACACACACACACAACTTAGTTTGAAATAAACAAAGAAACTTTACTAACATACTAACAAACAAACCTTACTAACAAAACAAGGAGCCTACATTTATGTTTTTATTTACAGTAGGATGTGTTCAAATGAAAATCAAAAAAATGAAAAGACTTCAATTCCCCACCAGGGATTGAATTTAAAATATTCCGATGCCAAAGTATAATTTCAAAACGCTGTCGATCTAAACAAGGTCAAGCCACTGTGACAGTTCTTCCAATCATCATGCGGCAGCAGCCCAGCATCCTGGCCTGCCCACTGCTCCATTACTCCCAGAAACTCCGAGCTTCCCTGGAAATGACGTTTTGAACCATTTGTCCAATAAATGTCTAGCTTTGCTACACTGAAAACAGAACTGCTATTGCAGTCCTGATATTGCAGTAAAGCTGCACTACAGTGGGTTTTATTACATTGTGCTGCCAACGTAATATATGAGAAAAAAACATGTGACAACTTGTGAAAAATTATTACTGATTCTGAACATAGTAGCTGTCACGCCCACGGGGGCGGGACCAAGCAGCGACAGGCAATCGTTGGCTAATCACTCCGCTTCGTAAAGCTGTCAAAACCTAAGCTCATTGCGAAGTATTGTTGCCATTGTTCTAATGTACCATACGGAGCAATTCTCTGTCTTTTGTTTTCCCCGATCGCCCTCCCTGCTATGTCCTGTCCTGCTGTTCTGCCTGCCCTGCTTCTCTCGCCTGTTGCATTGACCCACCTTCTCCTGCCTGCCCTACCTGCCTGCTCTGTCCTGCCCTGCTCCTCCATCTCTTTCGTATCTCCCTTCACATCGTCGTCTTGTCCCGTTACTTCGTGTAGGACTGACCTTCCTGGACATCGACCTCTCGCCTGCCTCACGACCACAACTTCGGATTCTCCCTCCGGCCTTGATTATTTTGGGTTCCGTCATTAAACTAGTTAGACCCTGCATTACGGGGTCTGTCTCCTCTGTCATGACCGGACATCACAGTAGCAATGAAGTTGAACATGTTCTAGCAAATTCTTTGTAACAGCAATCTAAATACAACAGTGTATACTTGACAAAATTTTTCGGGACGTTTTGGAGGAGACGGAGCTCATTTTGTACTCTTAGAACAGTCGCCACTGATCTTACAGTAACACTATAACTCTCAACTGCTACCTTTCTGGGGTGCAATAATTTATCTCATGTGCAATATTCCTCTTATACTTTTATACTGTGTGTTTGTATTTGTGCATGCTAAATGCTATTTATTTTTTTCTTCAAATTTTCTTTTAGCTTCTATAGTTTTTAACTGAGGCTTCTACAGGATGATCCAACATCATCTCATTGTACTTGTACAGTAACAATAAATAGCTTGATGGTTAGGGAAGCTTGTAATTGAAAGATTGCAGGTTAAAAACTCCGACCAGCAAGGGACCACTGAGGTACCCTGAGCAAGGTACCGACCCCAAGCACTGCTCCCCGGGTCCTGAATTAGCTGCCCCCTGCTATGTCACATTGTCACATACGGGTTAAATGCAGAGGACACATTTCATTGTTGTGCACTGTGTGCTGTGGTGTCTCAACAATGACGACTTATCACAAAATTCACAATTCTTGCCCTTGGAGGTTCCAAACCAGACTTGCGGCAATCAGGCCACATGTATTCTTGTGGTGTTTTTGCATTGACTTTGCTGTCTGTAAATTTAAATAAAAACAGTTGGCTGTCATTTGCAGTCCTGCAATTTATTGCCTGGATGATGAATGGAAGACAAAGTAAAACATCGTAACGTCTAGTACGACGTGGACGCTAATGTTTACAGAAAGCAAGCCATTTATCACACCGAGAAATCAGATTCCATTGGGAAATACAGAGAATGCATACAATACACTTTTATACTTGCAATCATGACCAATTGTGTACCGAAAGCAGGGACCGAGCGGCTGAGAAGCAGTGATGTACAAGTAGAGGACTTCTTTGTACAACAGCACATCGAAACAAGGACTGCTACCTCAAAACCCAAGCCTTAAAATGCAACCCGCACGTTGCAGGTGTCCTTTAACCTTCACACTTCAATCCACCCAGCTGGCCCAATTAAAAGCATAAAAAGACCATTACTCCCACCAGTGCCAGCTGGGTTTCATCAACTCCATTACCAGTAGTCACCAAACTGGTGATCAATTGCCATAGTAACTCAATAGCTCACTTTCTGTCGTTACTCCATTTACCATGAGCGGAGATAAATGCAATGCTAATCATTATATGTCTGTAAGGAGTCTTTTACATTATATACGCTTTTAATTTTCTTCCATCCCAAACTGTCCTCTGTCCTCTTAAAATGTCTGGATAGATAGATAGATAGATAGATAGATAGATAGATAGATAGATAGATAGATAGATAGATAGATAGATAGATAGATGGATGATAGCCTTTAGTGTCCTATAAGAATATTTGTCTTCACAATCTGTTCAATACAAAAAAAAGTACATTACAGGTTAAACATGTTAGGCACAAATACATAAAACGCACACATAAACACATACACACCATATACACACAATATACATACAATATACACACAATTAGTAGCGGGGATTTGATGGATACAAGATTAATGTGGCAAGTTAAGTGCAGCCTTGGCAGTAGGGATGAAACTCCTGCCAATGCGTATGCAGCATATGTAGCAAAAATTATGCGGAAACAAATTTTACAGTTTTACTTTGTTTTTGTTAATGCAGACATTTAATTTTAGTTTTAATTTGTATTAATGTAAATTGCCAAATTGACAATATGTGTTTCATTTTCTGTTTGTGCATGCATTTGTATTCCCTCAGAAAACCATGCAGCTGACTGTAACTGCACTAATTTTTGCATGTTTTTGTTCGGTCTGCAAAAGATCACATGGCCTCCACGCCTACAGGGGGCCCTCTTGAGTCCTGCTGGCATGGCAATGGTACTGACAGAGCAGCTGGAGGATTATAAGAGGATGCATTACCAACAACACAATTAAGTACACAGAGGGAGGATAGATTAATAAGACAGTAATCATAACTAAATGTTATTGGGTGTCCCATCATCGAAATTGACCTTTTCCACAACAATCTTCATCCAACTCAGATTTCTCTGACCCCGGCATACCTAACATTCTTTAATACTCCTCCAAACCAGTTTCCACATTAATTAATAATACTCACACTCTATGTATTGTACTGATTCTTTCATCTGTATGATTTAATTCCATCTTATTTGCCCCAGGTGTGATCCCTTTTCAGAAGAGTGTGTCTAGGGTAATTAAAATTCCTGTACAAGGTAGTTATATGGCCTGGGGTTTATCGTTGTTTGGGGTCCCAGAAGTATGAGCCTCTTTAGCTTACGGACTTATTATTCTAATGTGGATATTACTCCATTAAATAGTGTTTATATATTTATTTTAGTCATTTAAGTACTCACATTGAAGTTTTGCCTGTACAGTTGATAGCACCTTAATTTGGCCAAAGTATGTGCAAACACTTGAAAGTTTTCAAAATCGTGTTGCTCGGATATTGATAAAGCATCTGGCTGATCACCAGTAAATAGTATATTTTCTATGATATTTTCAAAATATAACCATTTCTTGCTCTACATTCATTATAATAAAAGAAATCATCTTCAAACAATGATCCAATCATTTTCCACACTTGCCTGTCCCATGCAGAGTTGTGGGGGTCCGGAGCTTTCCCCAGATGTAATGGGTGAGAGACAGGGAATAACCCAGGATGGGACACCACCTTATCGCAGGGCACACAGGCAAGAAGGCAACTCAAAATGACCATAGCATTTTTGGGACTGTAGGGGGAAATTCACCATGACATGAGGAGAATATGCAAACTCCACATGTGTAGACTAACCACCCCATCACCCATCCAACCAATCTTTGGTCAAAATTGAATTATTTACAAACATCAACAAAGGAAAATGCAGGAATAGCAGTGAACAAGGGCAGAATCAGGCTAGCAAATACATATTAAAAATTGATGACTTCACCAAAGGAAACTGGAATTGAAAATTTCCAGAGAGCAGTTTTCTTGCGGCTTCAGAGCTTTTGTTCAAAACAAATACATACACTGCCTCCTCCAAAACATTTCTCATACAAGCCCTGCAGTACTTCCTTACAAAGGTGAGAAACATCATAAAAGCTTTTGTTAACTTGGTGTTTGAATTAAGCACTTTTCCCGCAGTATGAACTGATCAGTATTGCCAAGTTCAAATTTAAGTTGTCATGCATTGGCTGTGACCAGGAGTTTGTTATGACCAATGAAATGAACAATGAAGAAAAAGTTACCCAAATGCATAGTTTGGTATGGAGGTAAATGCTTGATATTGTATTCTGCTTTAATTCACTACTATACGTCTATCCTTCGACTTAATGTTATCCATAAAAGCTCAAAGCACCTGCTTGGGGAAGCAGAGCATGCTGTCTTAAGTTTGTTTTCTTTTCCCAATGCACTCTGCACTCGCGTTAATATACACACAACCCAATGATCTCTTCATTGACCAAATTCTACAACTGCAGAACGAAAAACAATAAGATAATATGATAATATGGAGCAAAACCATATGTTTCCACAAGTCAGGTTTTCCTGAAGAGGCCCGTGTTGCACCTGCTAGCAAACAGACTCTAACTGAGACCCCTTTGTTTACGGAGCCACCCAGCTGACACATGATAATGTTAAGACTCATGTGTATTCATGCAGCTCTGAGAATGACTAAAATTATAGATTGATCACATGCATGCTTTTGGGAAATCTGTGTTCAGCGTTCTATAGTAGACATCATTCACAGCCAATAAATATGGGAGGGTGCCCGACCTCAGGAAGGGGGACGATGCCACTCCATAACCCCCCCCCTCCCAAAGCTCAGTCCCACCATCTCTGGGCGACATGCAAATTCATCGTAAATGTCTTCTAGTGACTAAGCTTCAACAAGGTCTTGATAGGCCTCCCAGGGTTACCCTTAATGGTTACTGCAGGTCTTCAGTATCTACTCTACACGTAAAATGAGACGTAGAGCAAGCCGATTCAATTTTCCATTATTTCTTCTTTCACTTTTGTTCTGGGTGTACCCTTGGAAATGAGGGTGAGGGGGAGGGGAATGTGTGGGGAGAGTGCCCCAGCCCACATCAGTCTGAGATGAGATTTCCACCAAGGCAAAACACAGGGACGATGTTATCTCCCAATTTTAATGACAGCTGTGAGATTAGCTTTGTTCTTTTAATCCCAGATGACAATCTGTCGACTCTTTTAAACTGAGCTTGTCTGTGTTTGTTTTGCTCTGCCAAGAAGAAGTCAGAGCCCCCCCCCCCAAATTTGTTTACTCCATCCCCTGTCGATTCGAAGCAAATTCAGAATGTAGGCTTCAACGTAAATAGAAAAATGACCATTTTCCTTCCAGAGTTATAATGAGTAAGGGGGTGTGATGAGAGAGTGGGTGGATTTCAGGGCGATCATGCATGTCTTTTTGAAGGTACATATGGATGTAGGCGTTTAAAATCATTTTTACCGCTGCAATGCGACTGTAACGCTACATGAGTTTCATTGTTTCCGAAACTGCGCCAATTAATCAGAAACGGAGATGGCGGTAATTAGGAATGAGTCTGCCTTTATCGGCACAGAAATGAAAAGCAGAGCAGGCTGCCGTGTCCGCTATCTGAGGCACATGTCGGGCAGTCACTGTAGCTGACACGTTATGTTAGTGTGAATCCAATTTCTGATCCACAGCAAACACTGAGGAATCATTGCCAGGTGGAATTCGTGGTGTAATCAGTAGTTTTAATGTGCAAATTTGTTCCTGAGCCCTGGAATGTCATTAATTTGCGGATTTTCAATAATATGTGTATGTGTTTTCAACAAACAACACTTCCTCATGTCCACATGACAGGTGAAACTTTACCCAAGGGTAATCCATCAGAAACTGCCAAATAGAGTTAGCTAGAACATGGTGTGTTTGGTCTGTAGAATCTATATTTCCAATAAATACAATATAATAATTATGGCTGTGCATCAAATGCTTTTTTGGGGGTGCATGAGATTTCCACCAATTCCTCCTCAAGCAAAAAAGAAACATATATATTTATTTTTCAATTCCACTTTGTTTACTGGTCTTAATTTTTCCAATTTTCTGATGATCTTTGCTCACAATTGCTGATCTTCATATTACCATGACCAGACGTGGCCAATACATTGTACAATTTGTTGCAAATAGTGTGAAATAAGAAAGGACTGGGTCACCCAATCTGTGGTGGCACTCAGGAGGCAGAGTCTGTATTGAACGATCAGATTCAATATTGCTGCACACAGAAACAAGCCAAGCTACGGAGTATTTCAGATGTAGTTATCTATCTATTTCTCCCAATCTATTCTCTCTGCCTGTCCCAGCTGAGGAGATGATGCAAGGACATAATCAAGCAGATAAGAGATGCGGGTCTGCCTATGCAACCTCTGAATCGTCTGTATTCTAATTTGTATTCTGTGTCATGCATGTCAGCGAATGAGCATTCTGGTCCATTCAGTCCCCCCCCCAACCCGTTGGGATGGCTGGGTTTCTGACGAGGAGGTGAATTCTGATTTTTATCAGCATCACACTGGCTTTGGACACCAAGGCTACATCCAAAAACATCTGCTGTTTGAGTGCTAAAAGTAATTAAAAATCTCCTCCAATATCATTTGAATTTGGTTGCATGTTCTGCTGGGGTTTTGTAAGTTCCTGGAAGGTAACTCCTTTTTCCTGTCATAGCCCAAAGACATGCATGTATGCATATTTTTGCCTCTAAGCTGCCCACAATGTGTGCCTGTAAGTATTTGAGCGTATACGATGAGCTGGCATCCTTTACAGAATAAATGGATTTATTACAGTTTGCATTCAGAATGTACAAGACACATGTGGAACAGTGTCCAGTCTCACATAAAAAATAATTGAGATATGTCCATTTCTTATTTAGCCATTTCATGATGTTGTGTTGTGTTCTATTTCACGTAAGAAATCAAATAAAGTTTTGTTTCACACCAAAGTGCTAATCAGGTCACAGAGGTCAACAGCCTGTCCACTAAACTCCTAGAAATTATAAACCATGTTTTACCTCGGTTTCAACAGGGCAGAGTCCCCTCATGTGACTGGTATTAAATCAATTAATAAGCGCATGGTTTCTTCACATCACTGTGCCGAATATGTGAATTGAAGATGAATGGATGGAGGGATGATATACGTCAATCAGTAAAATCTGCATCAAAACAATTATGAAAATGTTTTTAAAACGTGTAAAATACAAGTAAGTGAGCTTAGTCACCATGCAACATCACATTCACTGTTGTAAACTGACATAGAACACATGCTGCTTCATTTTATTTATATTTACTCAGTTATTAATTGTTCAAAAGCTACAGAAATTTATTTTAGTAATCACTAATAAATTATCCATCCATCCATTTTCCAAACCGCTTATCCTACTGGGTCGCGGGGGGTCCGGAACCTATCCCGGAAGCAAT
>JAODJX010000136.1:195008-205853 GCA_026776945.1 Isichthys henryi | reverse complement strand
CGCCGCCCCGGCGCCTACACCTGATCCCCACATGCGCCAAATGGTGGAACTGCACCACCCACACCCCCCCCCCCCCCCGCGTGCTCTTGGAGGGGACTATCGACGCCTTCCTGGAGACTCCCCTGGGCAAGTGAGCACATGTCAGATTGGCTGCCTGGAGAACTACTCTTAGCTGGACGCTCAGGGTGGGAGTTGGGAATTGTAGCCTCAGCCCCACCGTCGGGACAGGAAGTTTTCTCGCAAAAGGTTGTCTTGAGTACCGTGAATCACTGAAATGTTCTCTTCCATCATTAGCATAATGCTCAAACTCAGGTTTCAGCCCTGGGCAAAATATTTATTAGCAGAATGCTAATTCTAAAAAACACCAGAAAGAACTGTAATAATGACCCATGCATCGGCAATTACAGATAAACAGGTGGTTTTTGGTGCTAGTGTCGAATAACAGCCAAGATGTCAACCGACTGCAGATGACTTATTGAAATGTGCAGAGAGACCCAAGACAAATGCATGTCAGTGATTTTGAGAATGAGCATAAACTGTGTAATGACCATAATCCTGGCAATACATTGCTGGCTCTGTGCCTCTCAGCCTCTTTGGGGGTTAATGGAGACCTCGGTACACACAGCTAATCGCTTTTTCATGAAGGTACACTACCCTCAGCCCAAGATGGAGAGTCTACTACACATTACATGCTATTACATTATAGGTACCAGACCAGGGAGAGAGTCCAGCTATGAGGTGGGCATTTACCCCAGCACCAGATGAAGTTTGCATGATGGGCTTTAGCTAGTGAATTAAACATGGGAATTAATACTGAACCCTCTAAGGATGTCGACAGAGTCAGTATGCTGTCAGTCATACCTCACCGTCTTATGAAAAAGCAATCAGTCTGGTAGTATGGAATCACCAAGGAGACAAATAGGCTCAAGGCTGACCGGAAGATATCCAAGCCTCTCCGATCCTGGTTCACGTTTAGTCGCGCCTTGGCAAGGTATTTTTGTTTTGCTTCCCTTTAACCTGATGCAAAATGAGATGAAACCCAGTGATACTTAACAAAGATGGACACAGCAGTCTATACGATTCCACAAGGCTAATCGAGGGTGTGAACGGTGCTGCAGAGTCTGCACAGCTTTGTGTGACTGAGGGAAGCGAGAGGAGTTACTGAGAGGGGGAGGTAGAAGGCTTTACAATCAGAGAGAGCACCTGCGAGAGGCAGGAGGACAGAGATGGGCCGTGTATGTCACTGAGGCAGCGTCCCTGTACCTCTTACACGCATCCTTTCCCGGGGGCCTGAAACAGAATGCTTTAACGTCAACATTGGTACTATGTGTGCACGTTTGCTTGAAGTAATCATGTATACAATTTCTCCCCCTGCATAGTAATCTGAGGAAAAGTTGATCACTGCCTAGCCTCTTAGACGCAGAAGGGCACGCGTGACGATGTCAGATTGTGCGACAACATGGATGTGCACAGCAGAACACTCAGTCTAACCGAGTAGCATGTCAAAACACAATAAGCTGCTCACCACAAAGTTAACGTTACTCAGAGACGGGGGGCCCCTTTGATATGCCGTGGTGACAAATGACTCAGCCACTCAAGATGTCAGCCAAAGGAGAAAGCAAGCACTTTGCTCCTTGAATACTTAAAAACACACATTTCAGCGTTATTGGCAATAGCTCGTAAAAAAACTCAGACTGACATTTGCAGCAGATTTTAGACAAAGGTTCAAAATTCAGGGAAATGCAATGATGAAATGCCGGTAGACAGGGCTTCAAAACTAGGTTGGGTTTTCCTTACGTTGTCAATCATCGCTTGTTTTACGAACGAAAGCAGCGACTAACAGCACTTGATGACCTCACCCTCCACGATCTATCTCTGCAGAAATACTCCGTCAAGGTGCCCTGCTCAGCTCGCAGCCGCTGTTCACCCAAGTTCAAGTCTAATCCTGCGTGAAGTGAAATGTGCCACTTTACGGCCACACCGGACTCCTACCGACCTGAAAGCTTTCTGGAACTTTGTGAACTTTGGGCATTTTCTTTTTCCAAATGACCTTCCTGACGACAAGTCAGCACTCTTAATGTTCCTCGAGGCACCCAACAGTGTCAAGCAAGAGTGAAAGAACAGCAAACATGTCCTCGACAGACTGAGTGCAATATTTATAAAAATACATATTAATACTTAATTGTGTGGTGTGATTCAATCTACAGCCGCTTCAAAGTGAAGTTGTCATATTCACGCAGTGCGCAGATTTATTTAGCTTTTAAGAGATTTATGCGAATCCAGGAGGTTAAACTGAGTTGTTACAAGTTACAGCGCAAGTTATTACATGATGAACTCATGTAGAAGGAGTACAGCAAAGACATAAGCGTGGCAAAACTACCATTTAAATGCTCTTCAAATAAAACATTTCTCATATCCAATTTTGGACAGTCTGTTTTATGAGGGAGCGTTTGAAAGACATATTTTCCTGTATATGAAATATATGTCCTTATTTCAGAATTTGTGTGTCAAAATATATGGAGCATATACTGCTTTTTCACTTGGGACGGGTTTACACCAATTTGGAGTTATTAAAAAAGACAGCAGGAGTGATACTCTTGGGTTATTTGGTTCTGAGTCCAGATGGTATTTTTTGGAACTGGTTGCTTAATAACTCACAGTCAAATGGATTACATGGCCCTCTTCTCAGTGTCCTTATTAAAATTCCTTTATTAACTTGGCATATACATCAAGGGGTTTGAAACACAAAGAGCATAAAAACATTCTAGGCACAGTTTTCCTTCGAGAACCACGTTAGAGCAGTAAAGGTTTTATTCCTGATACAATCACTTGTTAACAATGCTAAATTATCTAGCTGTTGAATTAAACAATGTTCATTAGAAGTAACATAAGGACTGGTATTTACTGTGCACACGCTGAGGGAAAACATAGTACACTGCAAAACTGCACTGTCACATGCGTTAAACACACAATGAGCGTTTGCCTGGAGGACAGCTAAGTGGATTCGTCCTCAGTCCTAAATTCACCATTTTACAGTTTTGCGGCAGTGTGGTACAGGCTAAAAACAGCATTTAATTTATCATAGAGTGGAAGAGCCAGATAAAAACCTGTTTGGGAGCGGCAGTGCTCTTCACAGCCCCCAGAGAGGACTCTTTCCCAACCTGCCTCCCACTCATAGACTCAGCATGGCACCGCGCTACAAAAAAGGAGGACCAGAAGCGGGTGGGCACTGGGCCTGAGAAACCCAATAGGAGTATGGGTGAGCAGGGAGCTCGGCCAATGGGAGGCCATATTTCCCAGAGTTTTGCTGACTCCGTGGCTGGCCGGAGCCCAATTCACGCTCTAAGCATGCATAATAAGCCCACAGCGCCCCCTTGACTTTCACCTATAATTCAATAAACAGCCCACCAAGGCAAGGTGAGTTTTAATAACAATTTATTATCCTCCCTGAGACTTGTGGTTGCAGCAGCAGTAATTAGGATGAGGACACAGCAGAATGGAGTGGCTGTTCAGATACCAATAACCACAATTCCCACTCATTGGAATGTTGGCTAAGCTCTCATGCAAACAATGCAATTAGGAAAGGAACCGGTACAAAGAAAACTGCTCTGAACAGTAAATACATCCTTAGCATATGATGTAACCATCAAATATTTTATACTAATCACTCCATTTCCATGAAATTATTCAGGATCTTTAAAAATTTTGTTTTATTCATTCTTTGCACCTCTTTCTTTCTGCAATTTCACTGTTTAACTGTGTATGTCCGCTTCAGGGTACAAAATCGATACCACTGAATACATTGCTCTTCTTGCATAATGAACTGTGTAATTGTCCCTCACGTCATTGTATTTTAATATGAATAAATAAATAATGCAAATTGGGAAAGGTGTCCAGGTCATTCGAAGGCATGTAGAAGTCAACTAAATACTTGCAGAGCACTGTTATCTTGTCAGTATAGAGTGCCACAGGCTGGGGGGGCAGGACTGTGTGCTGGGAGCCCAGAATGGAAAGCCTGGTGGCAGGAATCTCTGCTAATCGGTCAGCCTCATCCTTCAGGCCTCTGCTCTGCCTCTGTGAAGATGAGCCAAAGAAGAGGCGCCATTCTTCTGACAGGAAAACAGCCAGATTCCCAATTGCTAGGCCAGTAACCCATCTACTGAGGCCATGTTTCTGCTGTCAGAAGCAGCTACTGCAGGTAAGTAAACAGCTCTGATGTGTGTGTGTGTGTGCCCGCGAACACTTTGGGCAGAGATGCCCATTCCAGTTCAAGATGACTGCACATCTAAGAGCTGGATACGCCTTTTAAGTCAAACCACTGCGATGAGGACATATTGTTCAGGTAGTTAAGTCAAAACTGTCAAATCGATGTCAAAGCTGATCCATCCCGATGTCCGAGAAGGGAATTAATTTCAAAAGGGGGCAGCGCCCAGTCGAGGCAGTCAACCTGCGGCCCAGCAACCTCACTGCGCTAAAATTGCTGGCCAATCAGCAGTCTGGAAGAGTTACACAAACGGCGCTCTGCGAGGCCGTCCGGCGGCCTTGCTCAGTCAGCCACAGTAGAGGACATTTGTCTTCATTTCGTGGAGTTTTTCAGCATTTTGCCAGCTGAGCCTGACTCAAGCGACTTTGGCATCTGGTCCGTGTCTGACCGAGGGGCCGAGGTAAGCTGCACACTCGACAAGACTCATACGGCGTTTCTTTAAAGATGCGGAAAAACGTCCAAGATGAAGGTGCTATATTTCATCTCCAAAAAAAAAGGCAGGAAAATTACTGCCTCCAACTGCGAGCGACGGCGGCAGAATCACTCACTGTCGTGTGAGGAGTTCTCATTTTCATACCGGAGCACAAAGCATGACGCGGACGAGCGCAGATGATGCCGCCTGCATGTGCTCCAGAAGAGCCGATGATCCGACCGGGCGCGACCAGGGAAGACAGAAACAGAAGCAGGCAAGAGAGGAACCGTCCAGGCTTCCAAGTTGTCATTCAAAGAGCGTTAAAGGTCAGTCCCACACAGTCTCCTACTGTGCCCCTCTTACTAGCAGTATTACTTACACACAAATACAGCGCCTCTGTTGACGTAATACCAGGTTGCTCTGCAGGCTCTGACTCAGTAATTATAAAGAGCCCCACATTCAAACAGACCTCGGCTGTGATGCACTATTTGCATACCTCCCAGCTAGCCAGCCTGAATTTCAGTTACAGAAATGCAAAGAGACTCTGAAGGAGGAATTCAAACAGAGGCTTGGCAATCAGTCTGTAGAAAGAGATCCTTCCTGAAACAGAAAGCGCGGTTCATGGATCCCTGCGAGAACAGAGCATGCTCTGCTAGCAAACTCCCGCTCAAAGAGCTCCCTAGCCCGTTGACTTTCCAGAGGATTAAACTAGTAAACGGTGCTCTGTGAGTAATTCCTTTCCCGCCCTTACATCCCCTTCATCCATCCATCCATTTTCCAAACCGCTTATCCTTCTGGGTCGCAGGGGATCCGGAGCCTATCCCGGAAGCTATGGGCACGAGGTACATCCCCTTCAAGTTCCCCATTTAAATAAGTTAATTCAATCTAACCAGACTTTCCTAGAAGTTGACGACACAGCACTCGGACGTTTGCTTGTCCAGAGGACGCACCGTTACTGTGGAAATTCATTAAACTAGGACAGCGTTCCTCAACCCAGTCCTCGGGGACCCTCAGCCGGTCCAAGGTTTTTGCTACTTTCTAGTTCCCTGCCAGACAGTCCTACTGTGAGCTGGAAGGGAGCAAAAACATGGACTGTCTGGTGGTCTCTGAGGACCAGCATGAGGAACACCAACCATGAGAACATTTGCAGAAATGACCCCTGATAACCCAACATCAACCAACTCATGAAGCAGAAAAAAAAATCCAATTGTCTCCGACTGCTTCATTTTCACCGCGTGTCACACGGTCCCTGCTGCTCCCTGCCAGGATGTGACATATGTCCCATCTGTGGGCTTCCCAGTGCCTGGCATCGGCATCCCAGTGGGCAGGTTATGCCCTGTCCACCATGGATCTGGGTCCAGGCCGTCTGGCTCCGTTTAGTGCGAGGGGGCCTGCTGCTCAGAGCTGGGGCCCCAGATGGCCTCCGCTGAGGGCCCGTATGGCCACTGTGTGGCCCCCCCATCAGAGGTCCAGACCCAGACAAACGTACTACACACGTCACACACACATTTTTCTCGAATGCCACACTGAGGAGTTGCGTTGTGGATATACTAGAAAAAAGGACAGATTAACTGGATGTGTGTGAATAAAGTAGAAACAAAAATGACATCATATATGTTAAAATACATTTTTTAATGTACTTTCATATCTATCTGCAGGAGAAAAAAATCCTAAAAATGTAATACAATACTAACTTCTGTATACAAATGCAATCAAATGTACATCCAGAACACTGGTGATACATTATATCAAACGTCAACATACAATTTACATTCAATATAATATCACAAGAACTTAATTGGAGAAAGCTTTTAAACACATACATAATGTATGATATTATGTCCCTTTTCGCAAAACAATAAGCACTCTATCAGAATTCTTATGGAAGAATTAACTGTGGTTATTAAAACGTAGTTCATTGTTTGGCACGGAATACAAAAAAAATAATAATAATTAAAAATCATATTACATATTGCTGTAATGCCAAGTTTTCCAGAAATCTAATTATCGAGATTGCACATTAATGAAGAAGGAAATAAATGTCCAAGCACAAGCTACAATTATGAGGAGACCGTGGATTCGAGTACAAGACAGCGGCAGACATCACAGAGAACGATAACTGAAGAAGCGAAGCCAGACGGTCGCAGCTCTTATTTAATCAGAAGAGAGTCCACACAGGATAAGTCAGGGTTCCGTTAAACACCCTGGAGCGGCGTGAGGACTAAAGAAGGGCGAGACATGAAACTAGACGCGACAGCCACAAAACAGCAAGGAACAAGCTCTGTGCTCACGTGCCGTTCGGGTAATGAAGGAGGTGGGAAAGGAATCATCTTAACACACACACACACACACACACACACACACACACACGCACATACATACATAGACACATACATGCGCACACACACACACACACATCCTGAGTGAGATGCCCTGAAAGAAACACAAAGCCAAGCAATGATAAAGGTGCCTTTGTGCCTTTGATGCATAGCTACATGGTGTCATTTACACTGATCTCACTTACACTAGAAAAAGCGAAATACGAGTAGAATTACAGTCCAGGATACACGTTCACATCCGCGCACACGCTCACCCACACACAGAAACTCACGCTTTTCATAATATGGCTGAGAGGTCACAGGAGTGGCATATTCTCACGCCACATTACGCCATGGTGTACCCGTAACTCCCACAATGCAGTGCGACGAGCAGCCTGTCTCGGAGTACTTCCTGGCTGGGGTACTCTGGGAGCTTCAGCATGTTGATGCTGGGGAGGCCAGTAGGGACAGTAAGGGCGAGTCAATGAGAGTCAGCCAGCGAGGTCAGCTCTACCTTATACAGGTCAGTTAAGCAGCTAGTGTGTACCTGTATGGCTTAGACAGTGCAAGTCAATATTGGCCATTAAGAACTTTACATTACATTAGAATGTATAAAGTTGACTGATTCCCGACACTTTAGCATAAATCTACCCCTGACCCAACAACAGAATCCTTCTTGTCACTTCACTGCCTGACCTTCATCAAAGATCAGACATATACCATGGTGATAAAACTCTACTGCCCCCTGCTGGCGGTCATCTCATATTTCATTTTAGCATTAGTAGGCATCGGTATACATTTTCCTAGCGTTATGGGAGACAAATCTGGGGAAAATGCCCACAACATGTTTCTATTTCAGAAACAGATTTCATGATGAATGTCCCCAGAAGGGAAAATACCTCGTAGTTTTTAAAATAAGCTGACAAACTATTAAAAAAGTGCCAAAACTTATTCTTGCTGCAAGCTTTCATATTTTTTGAGTTTCTTTCGGCTGCCGTTACATTTCATTAATGGAAGAATCAATGTATTGGGCACAGCATGACAGGTAAACAAGTGTGCCTGCGTGTGAGAGATGTGCGAGAGAGACGTGGAGCAGGTCCTCGTGCATACAAGTGCGAGAGAGGAGCAGGCAGGAAAAGCCATCGCTTTCTCACCAGGTGCTAGATGTTGGCAGCAGGTTGGCGGTGTAGGGCACAGCGGCAATGGTGAACTTCTGTAAACCGCTCCCTCCCATCAGGTAGGCGAATCCGCCGTGGGGGACCCGCGAGCTGCAGGGCCGGGAGATAAACAGAAGGAGCGATTCGCTGAGAGCGGGACCAGGCCAAGTGGCAAGAATGTAGCAGGAGAGCGAGACTGATGCTATCGTGCTAAAAGGTCCAGCAGAGGAAGCGACATTTCCTGTCCTGAGCTCAATCGCTGCCTGTTACACAGCAGCTTACAAGACTGTGACGAGCACCAAAAGGCTTGAAATGTAGAGTATGCAAGCATGTGGGGAGCAAATGTGAGTATATCATGTGTTACCTCTAGATCAATATTTCCCAATCTAGTCCTCAGGGCCACACAGACGGTCCATGTTTTTGCTCCCTCCCAGCCCCCTGCCAGACAGTCCACATTTTTGCTCCCTGCCAGACAGTCCACATTTTTGCTCCCTCCCAGCTCCCTGCCAGACAGTCCACATTTTTGCTCCCTCCCAGCTCCCTGCCAGACAGTCTATGTTTTTGCTCCCTCCCAGACAGTCCACATTTTTGCTCCCTCCCAGCTACAGCAAAAACATGGACTGGCTGTGGGTCCTCGAGAACAAAACTGGGAAATGCTGGTCTAGATCAGTGTCCATGTAAGCCTTTTTCATTCTGGTGAGAAGCCCGTCTCTCACACAGCAGGAGGCCTGCCTGCATGTATCCATGCGCTCTCTGCCTTTGCAGCTGGCCTGTGAGGACCCCCACTGCTTTCCCCTGCTAGCAGCCGTAACGCCGCATTAACAGAAGCCCGTTAAGTGGCCACGATCAACAGCTACGCTGTGGAAGCTGCAGGATAACAGGAGACTTTTACAAAAGTGACACCCGGTCTTGATCAGTCTTCCAGTCTTGCCATGCTTATAAGGCTTTTTAGTTTTGGCATGACGAAATGTTTTCAGAAAAGCAACTCTAAAACTGCGTGGGGGGTTACTTTTGTTATACAAAAGTTTTAAAAAGAAAAAATGAAAGAAGAAAAAAAAAAAACGTGACTCACCTGCCAGTGACGAACTGCAACAGCAGGACTCTCTCCTCCTGGGTCAAACTTCGCACCACTTCCCAGAACCACTGGAAAGCAAAGAGTCCAACGTTCAGCCTGTGATTCATCACCCTCCGAGACTCATCGCAGCAACACAATGTCGGGACACATTAAAGTGATCTAATGCGTTCAACACCGCAGCAAGACAGCCCACAGATCCTGGTCAGGTTATGAACTGTGTGCAGTCAGTCCCCATTAGCAGCGGGGAGCAGGCTGCATACCTGAATGACGGGTTCCTCCAGGTCGTAGCCGCTGGTGTATTCCGTATTCCTGCTCCAGTCCGAAACGTCGATCTCGGGCATCCCTGAGAGAAGCAGCTCCTAGCACCAGACCAGGCCAGAGTTATGGTTTATGATGCCATGGTTACAAGCCACGCTGTCATGGTTACAGGTCACGCTGCCATGGTTACAGGTTTGCATTAAACTGAGACCGGGGAGATGCCTCGGAAGGACAGGCTTTCGCATGGGGGCCGAGATCACGCCAGAGGATGGTTGTTTAATTAAAGCACATTAAGGACTAGAGAGACGATCTTGAAGGGTCGTGTCTGATGAACCCCCGGGAGACTGCCTGCTGGAAAAGGAGGGGGGGGGGCTTTTTCCAAGAACTGCACCAGATTTCCCCCATGTGGAGTCGGCATGGTCGGAGGGCTAGTCATACACGCAGACGAACACATGCCATCCAGAGGCACATCTCTCGTGTTCTATCAGCACAGACAGGCAGGTCCCCAGACCCGATGTGCATCCACACACAGATCTAGGCTGCATGTTGTGCAGTTGCCCTTGGAAACCATCAAATCAGCTCTTCAGCCTTGTTTCCTAGCAGATAGGCAGCTGGTGGGGCCAGGTGGGGGTGTGGTGGCGGGGGGGAATCAGTACGAGGTGACGGGCGATGGCAGCCGACCCCGGGGGTGACTCATTAACACGTGCGATGAATCCCCTAAGCCAGTGACCGAGCATCAGAAACGTGATGGTGGGGGGTGGGTCACGCTCGACATGCTGGGGGAACAGGGAAAGGAGAGAGGAGCCCGGGAGATGAAGACGATGGCAACGACGACGACCAACGGCAAGGCTGACTCACCAGCTCGTACTCGTCAAAGAGCTGGATTAGCGAGGGTGGGATAAAAGTGTGGAAGCCTTGCAGGAAGGCGTTGATCTGAGGCTGGATGGCGCGAGTCATCCTCAGCTCCGTCACCAGCTGCACGTACTCCGCCTGGACACAAGGGGGCGCCAGGACAGTCACGTTGGGGCACACAGACAAATGCATGGCGAAGGGCTGCATGACATACTTTTGAGATCAAATACGGCCAAGCGCAGACAAGTATGCACTCAGACACAGGCAGAAACAAAACACACACACACACACACAGATCCACACAGACAGAATCGGAAAGGCACACACTGAATTCATGAGAGCAGAAAATATACGAATCAAACAGGACTTCTTGTGAGCGTATGTGTGAAATTCCCCTGTTATCCAGCTCTATATTCCTCACCCCCCCCACCCCGCCGAGTCGGAGACCCAGCGACACCAGCGCACCTCCGCAGCCACCCCCCAGCTGCGGGGCCAGATAACACCTCACC
>JAODJX010000136.1:156400-176437 GCA_026776945.1 Isichthys henryi | reverse complement strand
CAGGCAACGTAGCTCCTGGGATCATTGGAACACGCAAACCCCTCCACCACGATAAGGTCTCGGCTCCAGGAGGGGCACTCAGGTCCCATGCAATAAAAAGAGAGAAATAAAATCCAAAGCAATAATACAATGAATAAGATTTAAAAAATATATATAAACAGAGATATCTGGGCCTTAGTGAGGGGTTACACCACTGAACAGCTGATTACCGACCCAGCGCAGATAACCAAGAGCAGTGAGAAAGGTAACCACAAAAGCATGTTGCATACTCACAGCCGTCAGCCCTTCGTTATTGCAGATGTTGACATCAGCATTGTACTCCAGCAGTCTCCCCATGCATTTCTTCTGGCTGCAGGAAAGAAGGGGGGGGGGGTGCTGATCCACCTCCAATCACCACTCCTCCAATCACCACTCAACCAATCAGAAATCATATAGCCAGCACTACGGCGACTGGACCCCATACCCGTTCCTGGCGGCCAGGTGCAGGGGAGTACACCCTGAGATATCCTGGTAGTTGGGATTGGCTCCTTTTTTCAGCAGCAACACTAGGCACTCCACCGAACCACAGCTGGCGCAAGAGGCAAGGGGAAACCGGGAGGATTATGGGAAAGGCTCTGCACAACTCGGCAAAGACATGGAATATTGGTGGCAACACACAGATCGGAGGTTACAGGAAATGACACGGGCACCACAAGTTCTATGGTAGACTGCCCGGGCAGCAGAGGACAGTAGAAGGTTATACAGGAAATGACACGGGCACCACAAGTTCTATGGTAGACTGCCCGGGCAGCAGAGGACAGTAGAAGGTTATACAGGAAATGACACGGGCACCACAAGTTCTATGGTAGACTGCCCGGGCAGCAGAGGACAGTAGAAGGCTTCATAGGAAATGGAGATCTGAACACCAACTTACAGTAAAAGACACCAGGAACCAGGCACATGTTCATCATAGATAACAGGGTTTAAAGCAAATAACAGTGACCCAAAAAACGTTTGGTGAAAACCAGTACAGGTGAGATAAGGTTAATAAAGTGGGTTTAAAAAGCTAAAGACTAAGTCACCTAATTTACAGACAAATAACTGGTGGTTGCTATTTTTTTTTTTGTTCTGTTCGCGTTTGATGTTACCAGATATTTGAGCCATAATCATTTATTCTCCCCACGAAACAGAAGCCAAAGATTGATTTTCACATTAGCAACTCCTCCCACGGTCTGTCTGTCCCTGGCTTAAAAAAAAAAAACCTTTGTTTTATTGGCCGTTCTGGTGAGACGTTCTCTGCGAAAATGACAATTCAGTTAATCAAAGAGCAGTATTCTGTCAAGCACCAGCTACACCTATCACTGCTGCACAGCACAGGTAGGCCAGGAATGAGCCGAATGCCCTGCAGCGGAAAATCTCAGCAAACTGCTTGGCTCGTTAGGGTTCACCGAGGTAGTATAGACAATGGCAGCACAGAAACTGTTGCTATAATAGCCTGTACTCCTCTGGAAAGGCTTTTCATTAGACGTTGGAACACTGCTGGTGGGATTTGCTGCAATTCAGGTTGGGTATTGAGGTCGGCTGATCAGCTCTCTTTCTGTCAGCTTGTGTGGCCAAACGCTTGACATGCAGTTGACCAGGCCAGCATTTGGGTGACCTGACTTGTTGGAAAGAGGGCACCCTATGATGGTGTCTTCTTTGTGGGTGCCCACTCTGCTGCCACTGATTATTCAGGAGACTGCATGGCTGTGTGCCAAGACACCTTTGTTAGGAATGGATGTGGCTAAACTAGCCAATTCCTCCAATTAGTAGTCATGTCCTTATACTTTTGGTTATATTGTGTTATGTCATTTATGTAAATAAGGGCGCTACACGGGGGCGGCATGGTGGCGCAGCGGTTAGCACTGTTGCCTCACACCTCTGGGACCCGGGTTCGAGTCTCCGCCTCGGTCACATGTGTGCGGAGGTTGCATGTTCTCCCCATGTCGTCGTGGGGTTTCCTCTGGGTTCTCCGGTTTCCCCCCACAGTCCAAAAGCATGCTGAGGTTAATTGGAGTTGCTAAATTGCCCGTAGGTGTGAGAGTGAATGGTGTGTGAGTGTGCCCTGCGATGGGCTGGCCCCCCATCCTGGGTTGTTCCCTGCCTCGTGCCCATTGCTTCCGGGATAGGTTCCAGACCCCCCACGACCCAATTGGACAAGCGGTTTGGAAAATGTATGGATGGATGGAAGGGCCCTACACAACCCCTAAAGAGAATGGAAGGCCACTGGTTACACTGGTTCAACTACAGGTTATGGGCTTAAATGACAGACATGCAAGTAAGCTGTAATATTGACAGCAGGTCTTCAAAATGCTTAAAGAAAACCTTTTCGGCAATATCTTACCGATTTGCTGTTGTAAAAGCAATGTTATACATACAGCAGTTTTTTGCTTTTTTAGAAACTGTAATTTAAACCATCGTTGATAGGGATTGACATAACAGATAAGCAAGTATGCATTTGCAATATAAACATTAACATGCACAATAATTTCTTGTCAAAATAGCAGAAATGCCTAATTATTTTATGTGAATTGTAACCTATACACTGCAAATGTCTACCAGTTACATCAATCCTTGTCTATAAAATACCGAATGCATTTTACTATCGCTGCTATCGTTTGAATTGGAGAAATCATCCTAGTGCTCAGGAATGAACGAAGCAGTGAATTACAATTAGAAGCCTTTAATTGTCGTTATACCACGTACAACGAAATTGCAAATGCCGAAGGCGTCACAAACGCAGACTCCTTACTTTGCAGCGATGTGAAGCAAGCTCCTCTTCACTCGTCCAAAGGCGTAGTTGACGTCAAACTTTGAGTTCATAAGTAATTCCGAGACTGACCTGAAAGTGCATGAAAAAAGCAATACACTCCCATCAATTATGGTTTGTTCAACTCCAGCTGTGGAACATGATTACAAATGGTACAAATGAGTCAAGTTCAGTCCTTAACACTAACAATCCAAATGACTTGGCCAAATCTATGCGTTCCTTAAGGATTAAAAACAATAACTGATGGTGATTAGTAATTATCACGTGTCAAAAGGTGTCCATTCAGCCAAAACCACATCAAACTGTACACGGATACATTAATGCCTTTGCCGCACAAAAAACAAACACTTTTCCTAATTGTAATCAAATGGTATCTCCTGAATCCCAAAGACGGCGGTAATTATGGGTAATCTAAAACACACCAGGCAGCAGGTTCTCCAGAGGCAGGGCTAGTGAGTTGAACTCAACTCAAAAAGACCCAGTTTTCCATAAAATGCTACTGCCTTGACAGTCAAACTGATTCATATTAGCTTTGTCAATGTGTCAATGTAGGGACCTGTGCTCAGCAAACACATTATAAGGAATGGAACTAAATTATTTATAGCTTCTCTGAGCAAAAAATAAAAGCCAGTCTGGTGTTAATTTTGGAAAATGTGTCACGAAAGAAACCGAGTCAGATGTTGAAGGATCGTGATGCTACAAAGCATCAGTCTCTAAAACACACAGCCTCACAAAACATTCTCAATTAAAAGCAAAATGGCAGAACACAATATTACATCAAAGAGCCGCAAGATGAATCATTTCATCATTTTGACGATATGATCATCAGTGCATGTTGCCCTCCTGTGATAAAAGTGGATCTTCTAAAATGATGTCAGATAAACAAGGTAAGGTGTAAAAAAATATATATATATATATTTTTTTTTAATCAAGAACGTTATAAAAAGTGAAGTGATGAAACAATGACTTCCATGTTACAGCACTAATGATGGAGAACCTACCTGTGCTGGTCAGCCATCACCATGGGCATTAATGTATACACAGCTGTCTCATTGTCTGCAGAAAAAAGAAACAAGATTACAAGTTCATTCCGATAAATGACACCCAGTTGCCTGACAGGTTTTTCTCCACAGCAAAGTATCTCAAGGATGTACTTTAAAACTCCGTGACAAGAGAAAGCAAGCAAAAGGTCACGTTTACAACTGCAGAAAGCCTAAGATAAGACTCAAACTGATCTACTTATTTCATTAACTTCACAAAAAGTTCCCATGACAGAATAAGGAAAAGAATTTCTAAAAATAATCCATTCTCTCTCTCGGCTTAATCGCTTCCAGCCCACTCAGATCTGGCATCCATGCAGATCTCCGCCGCCCACGAGGATCGCCCACTTAGTGTCTGCGGCTGACAGAAGTCCTGATAAGTCTGTTCATGTTACAGCAGCTGAGGGGGGGGTGCTCCACGTCCCCAGGCTCAGCAGGGGCCTTCGATCTCAGCCAGGGACCACCACCCCCCCGGCTCGGGTGTGGCGATTAGCCCTCGTTTCCGAGTCCCTCTCGCTAAGCCCAGGACCACGTCAGCACCACCAGACAAGATGCAGACCAGCCATCGATCAAAATACCCCAAAAGCATTTTACCTGCATCTACTGTCAGAGACACGTCTAAGGGCAAGACTTTACATCATCGAACATAGATGTGAAGCGAAGTCTTTACGAGTATTTTAAAAAATGTATGTATGGTGATCTAACATGCAAAACAATGCATTACATTATATAAAATGATACTTGTTATAAATCTATAACTTTCTTTTTAAGTGGCCAATAAAATGAAGAAAAAAAAACAGCTATACGGCTACTATTATAACCACCTATGGGTCAGAAAAACATCTGTCACAGCTAATGGTTCTTTAAAGAATTTATAATTACCATCATCGTGATAATTTTCGGCAGTGATCAGCATTACTGTTTTGTTTCAGGATGAGTTTTTAACCCCCTAACTGGGATTCCTCTCCAGTTCAGGAAGACGACGCATGTTCCCTTAAGAAAAGCGAGTGTTATACGTACTCACATTATAATTCTACAGTTGTATTACATTTCATAATCATTTGCCTTTCTTCTGTAAGCATGAACTTAATATAAATTATCATGGGATAAACTGAATTTAAGGTATTTTCATAATGCTTTAACTTTCACTTACTACTGTTTAATTTCTCACGTGTCCAGGGGAGTGGAGATTATGAGAGGAACTTCACCCAGAAAAGGAAATATATTTAAGAGATAATTAGTAGTACTGGGAAATCATTATGTTCCATTTTTACACAATATCACGTATTTCTAGCAAATGTCACAACCAAGAATTTTTACACCAGCAAATTTCACAGACTATTCATTCACAAATATTAAACTAATTCAAGGAATTAGTCACCCACGACACACTGAAAACAAGGCAGGACAATTCCTGGGCGGGACATTAGTCTGGGAGAAATTATGACTTGTTAGCAGATATTTGCAAAATAGCAGGTAAAAGTCAAAATTGTTCGTTAAATAGTGAAAAGAATACCTCCGTTGCAGTACAATTCTGATCACGTTCCACATGAAAATTAGAAAGAATTCAAAATTTCATATACTTAATCCTGGATAAGCGTAATATTCAACTATGTTAAATATGACGAACATCATTAAATTATAAAAAGGTGTTCTTTTATCAGATGAAACATTTTTATTTATGCAAAAATATGAAAAATGTGGAAATAAATTGTCTGCTTTGAGTCCATATTTGTGAGAGAAATTCATGAGGTTAAATTGTGAAGATGAACCAGCAGTAATTAGATTAGCCAGGAAATTGAGTTAAAATAAAATTAAACACAGTCTTCTTAGAGAGTTACTGCCTTCAGCATGAAACCGCCCCTTCTGAAAGGGAAGGTATGTGACTGCAGAAGTACTGGTTAAATGTGTCACACCGTCAGACTGCTTTGAAATGCATTGTTCAAAACAAAAAGCATAATTTAGGAAGCACAAACAAACCAAGAACAGCGTGACCCTATCAGAAACACAGCTCTGGCAGATGTTTCCATGACCTTTGGTCAGAAATTACAAAATCAATGGCACAATGTTACTGCAGTTGAGGCGTTACAGCATTCTTGAACATTTGGGCTCACTGTCCACACCTTCTTCCCAATCACTAAAGAATGTGACCCAATTACAAAGTAAACTAAACAAGTCCAGTGGACCTCCAGTGGTATTCAAGACAGTACAGTGTGTACTGAAAAACTGCCTGAGATTGAATATTTTAGCCAAAGAAACTTCATTCTTTATATTTGTACTATAGAAATCCAGGTCAAAGACATCTAAAGGGAAAACGTCACTATGAACTTGAACCATCTGAAACATTTAGTCCTATAAAAGCACGTTCAACTCACAGGCCACTAATACGTACAGAGATGCTCCTTAGATAGTACTGTGTATATATTGAAAATCAATAAACCAAAGGTTACTTCTCAGTTAAGGGAACAACCATCGGATTGAACAAATTACCTCAATTCTTTAATTTGGTTAATTCCCCCTTTTCCACCAAGTTATAAAGTTATGATCAGTCTATAGCAGGGCTACACAGTCCGACTCTTGGATACCCACCACCCTGCTTAGATTCAGCCCAAATTTAATTAACACACCTGATATACAGATAACCAGGTCCTTAAGTAGCTGTCTTATCACAGCTGGCTCGTACTGATACACTACTGGATAATCCTGATATATTGAGAAATGGCAAACAGGCATTGATACACACTGAGAACCATCCCACTACATCAGCCGAAAATGAAGATGACGACCGTGATTTAAATTCTATATATAGCACCAAGTGTACCCTACCTTAGAAGAGGACTGTTTCGCTTTTGCTAAACTGGCAAAGGACTACAGCCTTTTAAATGCTCCAGTCATCACGTAGCACGATAATACACAGTTCTTACACTTGCACTAAATTAGGAAAGCACTTCTAATGAGAAGTTAAATGACAGAATATTGCAAAAAAGTAATGAGTCACATATAGCCCCAAAGTAATATAAGGTAAACGTATAGCATTATTCTCATACAACTATTATCGGCGTCTATGTGCATTTAGTCTCCTCGTGTCTAAACACGAATAGCGAATATGAATTCTTATAATAAGCGGGTATCCAGTGCATGAATAAGGCGTTTTGTGTTGAGTTAGCAACCGCAGCCGCGTCTGCTTGTAAACTTCCAGCCAAGTTGGAGCTGCTGGTGTAACAGCCCGTATTTGCCCCTGAGAAGCTGCTTTGTGGATGTGCTGCGGGCGCTTTGCCGTCTGCCATTACCCTCCGGCAGCTCCACGGTCCGGGCGCGGCGGAGCGAGCGCGTCAATCGGCTGAGCTGCACGTTCAGCTGCTCCATCGCTCGCTCCATCATAGGCGCGATGTCTGCCGCAGGAAGCCGGCTAATAAGCTAGCGCACGCTTATTCCTCCCGTATGGCGCCGCCTTCGATCTCGGCCTCATCCATCTAGCTCTGCGTTCGTGGTCGCGTATTTGATCACACCGGCTGCCTGTTGTCCGCCGCTGCTTCCTTCAGCATTGTTTCCTTCTGTTTGATTTCCTTGTGTTTGATTCCCTTTCTTCCTGGTTTGGCAGCGTCGAGGCGCATTGCACTCTGGGTACTGTCGTTTTCATTCACAGACGCGCTCCGTCGTGCCTATTGCTTGGCGACTTTATTCTTCAGAGTACACACATTAGGTGCATTGCTAAAATATGTGAAACGGTAACTAATTGGGTATCTACCCATACGAAGAAAATGTATAGAAGCTTCTGTATGCAAACAAATCGATATTAAAATAACACGTTTTGTTTATATATATATATATATAAATATATATGTATATATATAAATTGTGGGCGTTTTGTGTAGGTGAAGAGGTGAATTATTTAATTCTCAGGAATAAATACACTTTATTGTTTTCAAGGCTTTAAAATTCTGTTGCTAACCAACCCAGTTTTAATATTTTGGGATAACGTGAATGCATGGTTTATGGGAATGCAAGCCTCGAAACCGCTAACTGTAAGATGAATTGCTAGAAGAAAATTCATTGATTGTGCTTGATTTTACCCAAAGGATAACATGCCTTAGCCATCACCCCATATCCATCCTCCCCATAACTGTAACTTTAAATGTGAAGTAACGACCCACAGGGATGTTCTATAGGGATGAGACAAAGGTATGTGCTAATTAATATTACGTGTTAGTAGAAAAGAGGTTTGGTGACTTGTGCAGTTGTCTTATGCTTGCAGGGTTGGGAGTCTGAATCCTGACTCTCCTCTGTGTGTACAGAGATTTCATAGGTTTCCCTCCACAGTCCAAACGCATATAGTTGGCATGTATGCCTGTATATTGCCTATTGTGTGTTGAATCCAATTATTTTTATATAGCGCTTTTAATAATGAGCATTGTCACAAAGCACTTTATAATCCTGGGCTCAGGGCCCCAGGGAAAAGCCTGGAGGGACACTGTCGAGGAAGACGTCCCTCAGAGCCGGGGGTGGGGGGAGTCCTTGGGAGGGATGTGAATAGAGAGAGAAGGCTAGTGTGTAATGATTCACATTATTTCTGATGTCTTTTAAAATATAATAAGGTATGTCTAAAGTATGTTAACTATTGTGAAGTATTTTAGGTAGAATCAGCACATAGTCAGCACAATCAGTCCATAGAAATTTAATTTAATAGCTTTTAATACAGGTATGATACAGATACCAATATTATACAGATATTGACAAAAAATCTCTTGGTAAAAATTGCGTGTGCATATTTAATTACAAAACTTTATGACATTGTGTGGGTGATAAGCTGGGTCATAATGAATTAATATGCTGTTTTTTTCTTGGTTGAGAAGGCAGAGAAAGGCTGTCAATCAATCATACCAGTCTTATAAACCAGTCGATCTGGCAGACACTGCATTCATGCGGAGTAGGAGAGCTTGCATACTCCACACTCAGAAGCCAAACGTGACGCTTTACGCCACGCCTTCTTTAAGGCATCACACACGTAACAACTCATAGCCGTTACAGACGATTTTATTATCTTAAGACACAGGCCATACAGCATGTGAAAGTGACAGCATGTTTAAGTGACAGCGTATTACCTGTACGTCAAATTGAGGAAAATACATTGTGTGATTGTTAACAAGAATTAGACTAATCATGCTATAAACAGGTCATTCTAATATCTAAAGAACTTTACCTTGCTTTATTTATATATATAAAAAAATGTACCTCTAAACAAACATTACAGATTCCCACTCTAATTATCTTATGATAAAAGCCAGGCATTGTTTCTCTAGGAAATATTTCCTGCATTAAAATATATATTACATTTTGCGCCACATCATCAAAAAATGTGCACTTTTTCAATTGTATGAATCACAATGACCACAAAAATGTGAAAATTAATTAACAATAAAAAACATTGTAACAATAAAATAATGATTTACTAACTTTTTATTACAATAAATGTTCTAAAATGTTGTGTATTTTTGCCAACATTATTTATGCTGTGTACGATTAATAAATAGTTCTGTATTTATTACTGTAGACTAAGACCATATGATGCAACGCGGGTCAATCCTACAGGCAACAAAGGCGACCGCCTAGGGCGCCATCTTCTGAGTGGGTGCCGATTTAGCAAACTGCCGAAAAAGTGAAATTTGACAGTGAAATTTGCCCGGGGGGAGGGGGCGCCTGTGTGAAGCTTGCCTAGGCTTTGACCGGCACTGCTGTGATGGATTTAACAGCATTTTTACATAATTACTAAACTCTATAAATTTCGAACTGACTAGAGAGCACTGATTATTACAGACCTGTGTAAGTATAAGTATCCCCGCTTGGAAGTTTCCAGTCCATTTGTGTACTTTTTCTATGTTTTATTTTTATATTTAGACAGTGTAATTGGTGCTTTTATAAACACATCTCTGTCTGTGTCCGAATATCGCTAATATGTGTCTAACGCGAACTTACAATCGCAATAGTAACATAAAAACTAAATAGCATTTATCTTCAGATAACATGGATTATGACACTAACGTTTTGTGTAACGTGAGGTGACATAACACATTATGATGCTGAGCGTGACATTGGATTGCTTTTTTTCGCTTTGTCATTATGACATGCATTCTACTTGTTTATGACAATATGATATGATTGTAACAGGGTTTAAAAAGACTTTATTACGCTAAGCGTTGTAAACTTTATTTTATTAGGTGACCTGAATACACGTGCTGTTTTTCACTTCTCTGCCGCCATGTGAAAAGGCAACAACATATAACGGCCACCCGAGGTCTCTGTCGCGCTCCAAATTACTTCTGGCACAAATCACGTCGGAAACACATTAGGATGTATGGTACGCTTTAAACTCATTTGGGGGAGGAGGGGGGCTGACATTGAAACCCCACAATCAAGTGTCATCCAACAATGAATCTTGAAATGTAATTAGAAATAAATATTTATCAAAAAAATTACATCGAACTATCTAATGAATACCTGAACTGTGAAAACGGTTTATTATTATTAACAAGTTTGTTTTATTTGAAATAATACTTATAAAATTGTAAACTGAGAAAACTAATTAATTTGAACAAATTAACACTAACGGGAAATAAACAAAAGCAACGATTCGGTGTTAATAGGTCAAAGTATAAGTTCGACTCAAACTACGGTTTGGTTTAAATGTATGAAAAAAAGACTAATCTACAAAATGTCTTGTGATTTTTTTTCTCCGTGGAGTATAAATCCAGTAATGGATGGATTAACTTCGACGTCTAGTGCACGGTCTTACCATAAGTAGCGTAGCTTATTTAACGATTATTACATTTTATATTATACCAATTCTTTTAAATTGTAAACACAGGCCACGCATTTAATTTAAGAACTGCATTACACCTGTTTATACTTTCAAACTAGGTACTAGAAAACGTATTCAAAATGAAGTTTCTTTTTCGTCATATTATTTCTTTAAGAGTTTGGAATTTATGTAATTATTATATAATTCTGTCGTTTTAATATAGGTTTATTATACGTTTCGTCCTCAACAATTGGCAAACCTCGTACCACACTTTAAATTAATGATGCTATGAGATAGATTGACATATAGGTTACAAACAATGGATCTTGGGGAAAAAAAAGCAGTAAGTTTGTACTAACAAAGTAAAATATATGCCCTTGTTTTATGCCTCATGATGAATTAATAGTGAGACGATTAGGATTAATGAATCAGTTTTATTGCTACCATATGAACTATTAATCACTATTTTAATCACTATTAGTATATGTGATTAATTCCTCCATCTAATGTTCTCATTTTTCACTTGGAAGTCCAACAAAGACTGCTTGTTTCTAAATGATATAAAAATGGTTATTAAAACATTACTTTTATATTGAAAAGCATATAATTCTATATTTAACTTCCTGTTACATTTTGTGTGAAATCCTACACCACTCTTCTGTGACCTCTAAAGTTCAAATAAGTTCCATAAAACCCAGAAATGAGTTATAAAAATTACCTACAGTTTTATTAGATTTTTCATTCATTTTTTTAGAATGTTACATTTGGGACTATGCATACAACCGTAGCAATTACCTGGTGTTGAAGAACAGCAGAGGGCTATTTAAATCAAATCTACACATTATATAACTGTTCTTTTACAAGTTACATTTCACAAGTTTCCCAAGTTTAATGTTTTCATAATATGATACTTTTATCCAAAAGCATGCATGCACACTTTAATGTGTGTGAAACAAGGAAGTAGCACAGCACGGAAGCTGGGGTTCCGGTCAGCTGTGTGAGGTCCTGCAGCATTGTGGGACTTGCACATGGACTGAGAACCCAACCCTTTTCAGACATTGCTAGAGTTCAGAAGTGTATCGAATATTCTAGAAATTTTAGGAAACACACTGACAGATTCTTTATGTTTCCGTTTTATTGACATTTGCATTCTATGCCTACTTAAATGATTGTACAGGATTATGTAGCATCCCGGGATATACAATGGAGATTATCACATCCATTTCTTCCTCCCTCCATCCATCCATCCATCCATCCATCCATCCATCCATCCACCTTCTAACCACTAATCCTGGTCAGAGTGTGTGGTTATGACATTAATAGCCATTTTATTTAATTAAGAATGAATATATAACATGAAATTGTTTTTTTTTCATTGCACATACACCTTCCAAAAATGCATTTTTATGTGAACGTTTTAAATATGTCTACATTTTGTTTATTTGTCTTCACTTTCATTGTCCATTTTAGGTCTGGGGAATCCAACAAACAGTCAATATTAATATATGTATATATCACTGAACATTTTACATAGTGATTAACAGGACTGGGGAATGCATCTAAAATACTGCCTGAAATTCATATCTTCTGGTGATCTTTCACCACTAACCTTGCGTCTGTCTTGAATGTCTTGGTTCTTCACAACGTTTCCATTCTTCAGTTTGCTGGGGTGTAGGTGCAGGAAGTAAACTTCACATGCAGTATCCTGCAAGATCTATGCATACTACTGCAACAGGGTGTCTCCACCCTGTTAGAGCTTCCTAAGATCAAATGTGCATGTTAGCATATGTCCAGTCCAATGTTTCTCTTTCCTTAAATAGATCATTTTCCTTATTGCCCTTTTTAAATTATCTGTATTTAATACTCATGTCTTCCTTATGGCAAACAAATTTTAGGCACCATTATATCAATATAATATCATACAATGAGAATGAAATATTGATTTTTACAAAATTATTCATAGTTTGAGGGAACATTTCACTCAAATCTGGGGGTGGGGGTGATAAATCTCTCAAATACCCCTGTGTGTCAGAGTGCAATCTATCTGATATTCTTTCTGCAATGGTATGGTTTTCTTGCAATTGAATGCGTTAAATCATTTAATTTCAGATTTCCCATGAAACACTGTTTTGATAACAGAATAAAGAATTTTTGAGAGTGTCAGACAAAAGACAAAGACAGAAATCATAAAATCAAAATTTTAAACACAATTTGCGTTCACATTCAACAAATTCTTGAACTGATGTTTCACTCACGTCGACCACCTAAATAACATGCAAGAATCTGTGGTCATATTAAAATCCTTAAATGTTTTGCTTGGATTTTATTTCAAAAGAATGAAGATGAAAAATATGTGCATCCCAGAAATGCTTTAAATTTAGTTATAATAAAAGTTTCAGTCCTATCCAAAAAGATAAATAACTAAAAATATAGTTTGGGGTGTTTTCATTTCCCATATATATGGATATCAACCCTTTTTTGCCATTCATGCAGAGCTACCGATGTGTTCACATTCAAATCTATTCTTAGCATTATGAATTTGGATAATATGTGTAATAATGAAGATATTCACTTTTAACGTGAATCCTCCATTTGTATATTTTCTGTTCCATTAACCTGCTCAAGAACTGTATCCTTAATCTTCAACTTACCTTTTGTATCATTGATCTAGTTACAATCACTTCTGAGAAAACCAAAGCAACAACATTTCCCATGTTCAAACACATACCTGCAGGATAATATAAAGGTTTTCAGCTAATACGTGATAAAAAAAAACTCATCTAAATAATTTGAAGAAAATTTGAATGCAGTATAGTTATTTTTATTTAGCTATATAGTCCACAATTTCAAATAGATTAAAAAAAAATACAGACATTATGTAACAAGTTTCAGCTTGATTTTCTAATACAGATGAACAAAGAAACTGGAACCCAGTAAATGTGATCCTTCTGGTTCTATCTTTTTATTTCTCTTAGTTAAGGAGAGCAATGAAACAGCATATATATTTATGTTTCCACCGTATCTTATTTATACTAATATATCATTACACTAAACAAACAAATATGTATAGTTTACACGTCCAAACTAATATTTTAATAAAAATGAAGCAAATCTTTGAAATTATAGAATGCTAATCAGAACGACGTTTTATTTAAACGTGTTATAGTCACGTGAATAATATTGCGGCGGGATTATATACGTATATTACAATCTAAAGTTGTCTTTTGACTATCTCTGACCCCAAGAATTCCAATGACTATTTTAAAAGCTAATTGTTCCACAAATGTTCGGAAAACACAATTAATAATGTACGATCATGATTCGCTCACGCCAAAATATATTCCAGTTCAAATTCTACGTTAATTGCATCATTCTAAATCTCTAGTACAAATGAATATAGCAAATGAAAAAGTACTATTTTTAAATATATTTTTGGACTAAGTCACAATAAAAACTACATAACTCTTGATTGAAACTTACTTTTCAAAAACAAACTAATGACTGTACTACTTTTTCGTTTAAACTTAATGCGATTAAAATTAGAAATCAGACTAAAGTAAACTAGCCACTTTAAATTGTGAAAGAAAATACAGCGGTACTATATAGACTCGTGACTGAGGCGAAAAATATGCTCTAGATAAAATATTGTTTTGAACTTCTTCATTTAATAAAGCAAACCAAGCAGAAAGTTAACACTAAAACTGAACGTTCGGAATGGCAATTTAAGAAGAATGAAATGTCTGACTTTGCTGTTCTAAGTATTTCCTATAATAGTCATTTGAAGAATCCGACAGTACAATAAAAACTCAAAGCACGGCTATTGCACATTACAGCCACTAGGTGGCAAAAATAATTTTTCCACTTTTCTACTAGTACAGCGTTTTAAGTCGGGACATTGCCTAGTAAATTATTTATCTCGTCGAGAATAACATTTTAAATAGTTAGGCAACAACCGAAAGTTTATGTATATTCCAGATATTGAAAATTTGCAGAATTTTTACATTGATCGCCTTGCACCGATTGCGCAAATACTGCACTGACGTTACTGGTCAACTTAAACGGCGTTTAAATAAGATACAAATACCATGTTTAAGCTATGTTGCATGTTATATCTATTGAAAAAGAACGCGCTGATCCTTCATTCAATGATAAATAACTGCATATCCGTAAATCATCCTCATTTCAAATATCGTGTACTATCACTTTAGCTCGTTAGGTAGCAACATTATACATTTCAGTTACGCAATTATTTGACGTGTGCAAGTGTTGTAGTCAAAATTATGGCTTGGGGCGAAGTAGTACTAGAAATAAGGATCCAATTTGGCGCTGCTCGTGACTGCATCCAATCGCTCGCGCCGCGGCGCGTGGAGCAGGTGAGCGTGCGCTGAGGCCACAGACAGAAACGCTATGGCGAGTCACCGCGCTGTTCATAACGCTATAAAACCATCAAGAGCCCCGCTGCCATCTGCACTGCTGCTGCATCAGGTTCTTCAACTCAGGAAGTGAAAACACTCGAGTCTCAGATATAACTAATCGACCCGCAATGGCGAAACATCGGTAAGCTACTGCATACGCATTTTTTCCTTCATTTCACACAACGAATGCAGCTGATTAACCGCACGGTACAGAGTAACATGTTTTTAAAATTTGAGTTACATTGTGTGCTGAACATCCAGCCATCATGGGTCGGAGTTTCACTATATTGCCATGATGAAGATGTAATGTGTCTCTTGTTCTTCCGGGTTCATATGCGATGGTTTTGAATGCAGTTAACGCCACTCATTGGCAGACGTCCAGTAGCGTAATTTTAAAACGTATTATTTATTAAAGACACGCCACAAAACGTCTTATCATCTAAGGGTAGATTTGTGCTGTGAAACTGGGGATTTAACTCTTTCTCTGAAACTCATTTGAAGCCGTTGAAATTTTAACTCTTACCGGACCACGACCCGCTCTATAGGTAGTTTTAAGCGAGTGGCCGACTACAGGCGTGAGAGGGCGTCGTACGTTCACAACAGCGCAGGGGAGGATTAACTCCTAACATTTCCCTGATTGCTGAAACCTGAGCATCCTTATCAGGTCGGAGGGGCATCCTTCATAAAAATGCACAGCAGACGTCAGCGACTGCGTAATTTCTGGAATAGACTTGTAACCAGAGTTTGCTGGTTATTGTGTACCGGCATCGTTAAATCGCACATCTAACTAGAGAGAGCCTGCTTGATAAGGACTTGTGAGGTTGCAGCGGAGAGCACTGATGTCGAATGTCATTAAACAACCTACAATCAGGCCCATCCCAAGAATCGGAGACATACAGTAAGATTTAATTAGTTTTTCAAAGAATCGTAAGCTATTCCACGGGAACAACAAAGATGGAATTCGGGGAATCTTAGCCTTAGACGGCAAAGAATTTTATTATACATGCTCAACAGGTAGGTCTATCTGTGTCGCATAAACAATATCAAGTCGCCAGATAATAAGATCTACCATATTCTGCACGAAACGATGTAACTAGACAACAATATATCAAAATAGTTCGCATTGAATTGTGTGACAAACTAAGGGATTAAAACGTAAATACCTGTAAAAATAAATGGAAATGTTATTTATGAGTTATGAAATTACTCTTACGTTCTCTTAACTGTTACGACTTCCAAAGTTTGATCATTTTCTGTATTTGGCGAAGCAAAAGTGTTTCTTCACGGACTACTACACATATTATATTTAGATACATGCATACGGGTTATGTTACATAACCATGTAGGAGAAGGTTACCGCAATACACCGCTGAAAAAAAATCTATACACTATTCCCGTGTTATATATAAGGCATGACATCACAAAGCAGGTATTAATGTTTCAGCATGTGTGTATTATGTATAGCCCATTGTTAATGTATACTCATTGAAGGGGACTTTCCAGAATAGGAAATACTCTTGCTACTGAACGAGATATCTGAACCACATATGCCCTACTTCTTAAGATGTTTGGTCGCATGATATCTAGAACTATTTTTCAAGTTCGGCGTCAGAATTGGAAGTTTGCGATCCTGTATCAGTTCGCAGCTGTTTCCTAAAAAGAAATTATCTTGGCTATTTCTGTCCCTACCGTTGTAGTTCAATGTAATTTAAAGGTCTTTTCTATAGTGCAAAAATAATAATGAAAAAAGCTTCCGTAAACTGGAAGTTTTTTCAGCAATCGTAAACGTGCTTTTGTCGCTGGCCATAGTGCTGAATCCAAGCGAGTTTATTGATTACTTAGATTGTCCCGAATTTATTCACAGTACATTTGTTTGAGTTTGAGTTTATCCATTTTCTCAATTCGAACTTTCTCACGATTAAAAACTGACCGTAAATCCATGGAATCCCACGTGGTGAGTTATTTACTTTCATGCGTCTGATTCTTTTTTTAAAAGAAAAAAACTTTCGTCTTTTACCAATTTTGAATGCTTTGTTATGCTTCATTTCTTAATTGCTGTGAAACGATCTTCCTTTGTGTAAACAGCTGCCAGGTTTAAATTATATCATACATTTATGAGTGATCACATGGAGAGCAGTTAAGCAGCTTAGGGCGATTTCCCTTCATTCTTGGAAAGACTGTGTTTAGGTCCCTTGATGTTATTTCCAAGAATGTTTACAACATTTGTGAGTATATCCTCTAACCCCCTCCCCCAAGACTTTTGCCCTAACCACATAGCCCTTTACACCACCTATCACTAAGCTGTACTTAGGAACAACAAAAACAGGGAAGAAAGAAAGAAAAATAGCAGTGAACATTATGCATAGCCTGTGGATAGAAGCTAACAACACATATATGTATAGTAATCAAATGAGAGGTCAGAAAACACTGACTGGGAGAGTGGGCTAGGGGTGGAAGGTTCAGCTGATTGGCCATTACTGCCCACTACAAGTCATTAAGGCAGAGAATTGGTGACCTGTTTCAATGGCCCAAAACAAGGTCATCGTAATCAGCCAAGGTTCCCACCTTGATTCATTACATAGTAGCAATGGCTCCAATAATAATGAAATACAAATTAATAAACAAGCAGAAATAAAAAAATAAGTGTTTATGAAATAACAAACATTGCATCCAGAGATGAAGGCGGAAAAATATTTGTAAAAAATAAGGTTTTAACAGATGTGTGATTTACTGTCAGACCAACCATGAAGATTAAATGAAAAGTTGTTCTTTAGAGACATAAAAAGTCACAATGACATTAAGTAACAAATAAGATTACCAGTGATAAATCAAAATAGCCAAGACATGTGTAATTAAAACGTATTCAAGCTGTGTGTTCACTGATATTTGCTTTAGTTAAACTTGTAAATGTAATGTAATGTGTGTAATGCAATGTAAATGTGAGTTTTAAATGCATCTCCAATTACAATGCAGAAGAATAGAATTCAGTATTTCTGTTTGCATCAAGTAACACTACAAAATTAGAGGCAACTATAAAACAAGGCTTGATTATGAAAAATATTATAAATGAAGCATATTTTAATTACAGATATACAATATGTAGAATCTTTCATGCTGTGTGAGTGTGTAGGGAAAATTCTAAGATACCCTAAATCAGTAATAATTAAAAATGATAATTATCATATAATAATTACACTTGAAAATGCCCTGATTTGGGAAAAAAAAACTATCACTTTAGCTCAAGGGATTTTAATTGTGTGTGAATATGTGTGTGTCGGTCTGTCTGTATCTGCGCAAATTTCCATTCAAAGCTTGGCTTATTATCAACCAGGACAATAGAAAACTGCAGGCAAGCTACTTCATGCACTGCCACTTCAAATCCAGGTTGAAATCAAGCATGGACCTGCATGTTGATCTCCAGCCATACATTTCATGACACAATCAAGCATGAAAATATGATTTGTCTATGAATTTATATATACACATCCCTTATATGAGACACCTTAGATGTCTTGGGACGAAAATCAAATGGTTCAAAATGAACTGAGTGAACTAGAAATTGATGGAAATAAGATTAGAGGGATTATGATGCAGAAATACCAGAAATTCCACATCTGACTGCAAAATATGTGCAGAATTGCATCACCAAGGCATTAAATTTATATTATTAAATTTTACTCGTGGAACATGTTTACCAAACGAATTAGAAAAGGCAACAGTCTCACTAATGACCACAGGCACCTCAATGGTACAGTATAAAATATATAATATGGGAATATTTTTGGAAATGTCATGGAATTTAAATATTTTACATGTCATATCATATATGGGTGCATCAGTGTTTTTATATTCACTTCTGAGGCAATATTTTGATGTTTGCATGTTGACGTGAACATGAAAAAGGTTAAAGGCTGTGATCTGTCTGGTAGGAATTCAGTCATATTTGTGTAAAATCCTGCAGTAGTGTAACACCATCCATCATTGACACATTATGCTCACAGTGCTGTAGGATATCTTGATATCACCTCTGAAATCCCTATAGCAAAATTTTGTGATGTTTTTGGAATAACATAAAGAAACAAGTCAATACCTGAAAACCAGTCTTACCCAGTACATACTACCCTGTATACTCAGTATTTTTATAATGAACAAGTTTGAACACCTGAGAATTTTTTTTTAATTGTCCAAATTGGATGCATGTCTCGCTGACTATAACTATATATATCCATGTACTAAATTTACTACAAGTGCTATTTGTATTACATGATATATGTATTATTAAATTAAACACATAGTCTTGATTAATATCAACTTTAAACCTACTAAAACTGATTATAATTGCTTTAAAAATTAAACCACTTAAGTAACAAACAATTGTTCCAACATTTCTTTGCAGTAATACAGAAATTTGTTATCTTATGTTTCTTCGCTTCTTGTACAGCTATGGAAAATGCAGTATAATCCAGGCTCTCGGCTTTTATCTGTGACATTCTTTTCACTCTAATCTGTGACTGGGAAATGTGAAGTGCAAATGTCTGATTTTACCAGCTACACATGCTGACAAGGCAGCAACCAGACCTTCTCTTTTCAAACTAATACGCCTCCTATATGTTTTTTTTCCCTTAAAGCCTAATTAATTCCACCAATCTGCATAATGGAACAGGTCCACAGAAGAATACAACTCCTAAAATAGGCTGTCAGAATCAGAGCCTGTAGAGCTGCTGGCCCAGCCTGAACTCTGACTTGGGCAATCCAGACACCTAAATTGTTAAGGTGATCAAACAGTTCTTGAACGGTATTTCGTTTGTGCTAAAAGGAATGGCATTACCAGTTAAGATGCTTTCCTTGGTGAATGATCTGTAGAAAACAATACAAGGACCTGTGTTAACTGGGAATTTCTGTATCTAACCTGCAGTAAGAACACAGCATCTGCCAGTTTTCTCACCAAATTACGTTCTTATATTAACACACACACATATACATGTTGGCTGCACTGTG
>JAODJX010000136.1:131265-151089 GCA_026776945.1 Isichthys henryi | reverse complement strand
GTAAACAGATATTCTGCACTGGAGAAGGATTTACAGCTTTCCTTATTGTCAATTAGTGGGGGGGGGGGTAAACATGCACCTTTAAATATGAAAGACATCCACAGAACTCCAGACAAATGGGCGCCATAGAGCTGTTGGGATTCGATAAAATGCTGGTGGTTGACCAGCAGAGAAGTTTTTAAAATAACATCATACATTTCAGAACTACCTTCTTTTCTAGGACATAAATATAACATATATCTTCAGTGTTTCCAAATCTGAGCGGTAGGCAATATTTTCAAAAATTTGTATTTTGGATTCATACTACTCAGTCAGAAATTTTATGAGAAAAGAGGTATAGCGTCAAGATAAATTATTCTTTGTGATGGCAGTTTTATTCAAATACGTGGTGATGCGGTTGTTTCTCTTTTCATTCTAAAAATAGCACCATGTGTTTTGGAAAGGTTGGTTACAACGCGTCTTGTTACTGTATAAAACGTGAGTAATTGTTTTAAATAATTTGTAACACTTTGCCTCGTTCTAGCTTAAAGACGGCTTCGTGGTATTGTTCGACATCATTTGCAGTTTAAAAAGATACATTTCTTTTACGCCTTCTGCTTGGAACCGAGTCTTTGTTAAATAGCAACTGAACGACACAGATCTAGCGTTGCATGCCTTTGATCATACCCTTTTAAACAATGTTTCGGTTAAACAATAAATAAATAAAATTAATGTAATTGATGAATGAAAGAAAATTGTTTTATTGTATATCGTCACGAAAAATACATATATTCAGTTCATACTTAAAAATAAAGAAAGATTAACGTAGCCTTTATTTTAGTGGCCACGCGCTATTCAACTCTACGAGGCTTACCGATGTGGACCAGCACAGTTTTGTACCCTTTAAGAATACTGGCAAAATGAAAAGACCTCTGTTCGGTCCATAACAAAACTGCTGTGGTTCGCCAGCATATAGATGATGTCCGATGTTACCGAAGTAGTTTCAAAATGAACTACGTGTTAAAGCAAGATTTTGCTAGTCTGAAATTGTTTTGAGTGACGGATCCGTAAAGCGACTATTGGCTGCCTTTGCCTCAACCCTAAACGTATCTTCTCCCCTCCCCTTTTCAAGATCCGAAGTGAAATTAGTACCAAGAAAGCATGTAATTGACAAAGTCACGTGTGTTCTGGGGCCACGGACAGTGAGTGAGTGAGGGAGTGAGTGAGTGAGTGAGTGAGTGGGAGAGGGAGAGAGAGCGGGTGAGAGAGGGAGAGACAGAAAAAAAAATCAAAAGGGGGAAAGCACGCTAGACCATGCGAGCTAAATTTGTCATCGCTGGAAATCGGGATGTTCGATTGATGCAGAAGATACCCTATTTCAAAGGAAAAGTTTCTATCTCAGAACTTCGGAAAAGAGGGTCGGCGGGAAAACATGGCCGAAGGTTATTCCATATTCTTTATTTATGTTTTCGTTATCCCCTTTGCCTTACTTTCTAACCTGATAGCACAGGGGGCTGCGCTAAGCTATTGTTGTAGACCTTCTAAATGTTGCGTACCGCCCCCAGTGATTCTCATAAGAAAAGATGTCTTGGGCTGCAGTTTAAGTTATTTCTCCGATATACTCTGATATAAAAGCTAGTATATTTTGTGGTCGACGAGAGGGATCGCCTGTAGACTACACCTGTCCCGGGAGTTTGATATCAAGTTATTCTAGCGGGTGTTCCATTGAAGAGAACCTTGGACGTAGGCATGTGCAAGGGTGAATTGTGCAATGCTATCGCTGAGTGTCGCAGTATACTGAATAATAATAATAATAATAGTAATAAATATTTTTATTATTATTAGGCTGCTGCTACTACGAATACTGTTATTTAACATTCATAGATTACGAGGGTTAAGAAATCGACAATGTATAAGTATTATACTTAAGATGCTTCTCTCGTGATTCATGGCAAAGGCTTACATAAGTATTGCTTCCATTGATAAAGATTTTCACGTGGCGGTCTTAATGCGTGGTCTTCCGCATACAAACAGACGCTGAGATGAGCGCCAACGCGCAGCACTTTCATTGATGCGTATTCTTCTAAACGTTTTGAAAATTTGTTTGCAGGAGGGGTGGGTAAAGGTGGCGGAGATGACCCCGGGAAGTCGCCTGAGCAGGAAGAGGCTCAGCCCCAAGTCCTCTGTGGGGCAGGCCACTGCAAGTGGTTCAATGTGCGAATGGGGTTCGGATTTATATCAATGACCAGCCGCGGGGGACGTCCCTTGGATTCTCCACAGGATGTCTTCGTACACCAAGTAGGTCCCCCTCCACTAACGTAGAAAACACTACGAGCACTGTTTGTTGTTCTGGCTCGGCTACGGTAGGACGCACGTCAGTTGATGACTTTAGCTGTTGGTTAGAAAAAAAAAGTCAGCGGGCTAAATAGTTCACCCGGAGATAGAAGTCGTTACATTTCTTACAGAGAAATGGAATGTGATGTGCTACACACGGCCTCTTTAAGTACAGTGAGACTGATCAAGCTTATGAAAACGAGTTGTTTGTGTTGTATGAACCTACCGGTCTGAAATTATGGGCATGCATGAAAACGTGGAGACCGTGAGTTTTTTTTTTTTTTAAGATCGATTGCTTGTGCTTCATACACTAGCCTGCAGTACCCTGTGTTTTGTACAAAATACACGTTGTTGGTGTTTTGTTTCTGCTGTCCGATTAACTATGGTTAATGTGTAATATCTTATACATGAGTTGAAGAGTTACATGATTTACATGTCTAAAACGTTTTGAAACATGGGGGAGTGTACTTTTTTTTTTTTCCAATTTCAAAATCTGATCATTTGCTTCTACTGTTCTGTGTAGAGGTCCATGTTTGTGATTTGAATTTTGAGTTGAAAAAAACATAGTATCAGATTAAATGGTTGCGAAAAGTTGTGAAGTTTGCTGGTACTACGAAAATAAGTCTGCCAAGGTGAATGTAGGCTTCTACCCATTTGTGTGCATTGGTATGTATCCCTTAACGTATTTAGTTTTTCAAACATTTTATTTGTACAAATCCTTATTTACATAACGACATCCTCACGTTTAAACAAGGTGTATTTCCATTTGCGACCTAGTGTAAGTTTTTATTATATCGATATGCAAATAGGAAAATAGATGTTTATGAACACTTTTTAGAGATCAATGTATTTTAAAGTATATTGTGGTTTATAAATAAATGTTTACGTCTCAGTTTTATTCAGAAACGGTGTCACTGGTTTTACTGAGCATTGGCGAAACAATGCGTGGGGCCCAAATGCAGCTGTTTTGGTTCAGATGGTACGCTGGCTAACGTGCAAACAAGCTACGGCCGTGGAAAAGCAACTGCATACGCGCTAGAGGAACAGTTAATGCTATTGTAACGTCAGCCTGATTCAAGTATCGCTTGAGATGCCTCAGGAAAAGACATCACGACATTTTTTAAAAAAGAAACGAACAACAACGACAACAAAATCATATCTTTGGTAATATCAGTGTGTCAAAGATGATCTAAACTGCGTTTTAAAAGTAGATTGGCGTATTTACATAGTGTTAAGGCCACTTCCATTGCGTAACAAATATCACAGGTAAATATTTTAACATTTAAAAACACTGGTGCTCTTGTACCATCCTGAGAACTATAATGTAAAACCGCTCTTGCTTTAAGTAGATTACGGTGTATCACAATGTATCCCTTTTTCAAGCAGGATGAGTGTTAGAAATGTAAAAAAAACACCTTTAATTAATAAATTAATCAGTTATTACATACCAACAACCAAACGTACATAAAAAAACTCAAGAAAATGCAAACCCGGAAAGAGTAATACTTCGCAGAATTCAGTCTCCATAAAATATTTAATCTCTGAGTATCATTTTTGGTGACTGGAATTATTTTGACTCATCAGGTTTCTTTTTGCTTGTTAATTAATCTTCCAGTAATGATTGATTAATCTGATCTAATACTGGGCATATTTTTAGCTTTGACTTCCTATCCCTGCTTATGATGAGTAAAATAGATCACGGAGTCATGACCCATGTTTTTGTTTGTATCTTTTTTTGTTTAAAATGAACATTTTAAGCTTTTCTGCCTTTGTTTGTTCTGCGTATTTGAAAACGTAAGCTTGGTTTCACTTCAAATGTATCTTCTTTTTGACCTTATTTGCAAGTGTAAAAAAAAAAAAAAATCTTAATTTCAAATGGCTGTTTAACAGTACTTGGTCCCGTTTGTATTTTTGCTTAGAACTACAATGTAATTGTTTTCTCAGATTTCTGGCTGTTAATTTCGTGTGTCGTGGTGATGGTGTAAAACCGGACACTGAACCTTGTGTTTCTGGCGTTATAAAACTTTTTAGAGAGATACGTGGCTTTTGAAGTCACAGTCAGCAATGAGTGATTTCTAAAAATGGAAAAAAGCGTCATATTTGGTAAACAATTTCTCATTTGTTGTTGAGCATTGCCTTATAACCAAAATCAATACGATCTTGGAATCCAGCATTTTGTGAATTTCAGAATGGCTGATTTTTTTTAACCATGATACTATTAAAATGGGATTTTTATTATTTGATTTTTGGTATTTACTGTAATATAGAATTGCATACATATATTACTTTTTAGACAAACTAATGAAATGTCAGATGGTTGTACATTACCTTGTATTGTGTTTTCATTCATTATGGTGAATTCCTATTAATTGCTTGCCATGTTAAGGACTTACAAATGAATGGAAGTTAATATTCTTACATGGGTCGAAGATGTATTTAATTACAAAAGTAATTGGGATTTCTTCATGCCAAAACATAGCATATTTGTCTTTGGTAATTATGGTTAGAATATATATTAAGGATGTACATTTTTCTGCTTTATTTTGGTTCATGGGCTTCTTTTGCCATGAGTACCAAATGATATGTGTACTACGCCTTTCTAGAAGGAATCCTTGACTGTATTGAACAGAGGAGTGTAGTCCCCCGATTAATGTCTATGTGGATGCGGATCACACTAGATGCCATCCTGCGCATGGGGGTAGATTGATTAGCCATGCCTGGCCCTGAGCACACAGTCCACTGTTTGCAGCAGAAAGGAGATGTTTAGTGGAGGTGCTTATGCGGCTTTTTGGAGCTTCGGTGTCTCTGTTTTGGGCTCGGGGTGTGTGTGGGGGGGTACCTCATGGCCTTTGACGTTCGTTTGCGAGATTTGACCAAGCTGGATGGAATGTACGGGATAGATAGCTTTGAAATGCCTTTTTGGTTTCTGGCCACTCCAGGCCATTTTCCCCTGGAGGCAAAGCACGAATATGCTCCTGCACACGGACATGTGTAGCCACTTCTAAATTATACTTTCTCCTTTTGCAGTTAAAGACATCGTTAGGCAAAAACCGACCCCCCACAATTTGATGTTCTGCATTACACTTAAATGTTATCGTGTTTGCATTGGAAAGGAGAGTGCATTAGAAAGTGATTCATCAGGTAAATCACAACCAGACAAACAATGATTGAGCCCTGGTAGGAATGAGCTGCTTTTTCAAACACGCGGTGGTGTACCTTTCATGAAATGCTGCATAGAGTGGAGATTCACCCAGGCTATGCATTTCCCTCTCCCTTTCTTGGATTATGCAAACGGTGTTTTTATTTTTATTATTATTATTATTGTTATTATTTTATTATTATTATTCTCTTCTGTAAGATCCTCCATACACAGGCGCACGTACACACACACACACCTCCCCCCACCTCTATTCAGCACTAGTGAATGGGCAGCTCAGGTTGCTGCTCCCGCTGATCAGATTGGGGAACCAGGGGTCAGAGCTGATCATTTCCTCGAACCAGCTTGGATCGTGCAGATGTGTGCTCATGCATGCATTTCATTGCAGAATGCCATTTTTTTAATCTATTTTCAAGGTTGAGAAAATTGCACGTCTTATGTAGAATGAGCAAAACCTTAGCATGTTTCCAATTCCCGTACATGGTTTCGCAAGAATCATTATGTGTAGTACAGGCAGAATGGGCAGTGGATTCCTAGTGAGGCAACAGAATACAAAAAAAATCCTCTACCAAATCATCATTCTTGTTTAGTTTTATTATTATTTTTTGTGTCATATACCAAAGGCCAAGGAGCCTGACCTTTCTCATATTTAAAAGTGATGTGATGTTAAAAGGGACAGGAGTCAATATTTTCGGCCAGGTTTGCCCCACTTTGCCTCTCCTGTGGTTCCGGGACTCATCCCCAGCCCACTAAACAGGGCCCCTTGGTCTGAGTTGGTGTTCACTGGGGGTTTGCAAAGTCTTTCCTCTATTTTTTTTTGGTGCATCAGGAGGTCAGTGTGGGCCCCTGGTCAGATTAACCCTAGCCCATTTTACCGTTGGGCATGCAAGCCCCACCCTTCTCCGCCTGTGGACAGCTAATACCAGGCTTTGTTTCTCAAGCAGAAGGGGCTCTTTTTTTCTTTGCCTTCAAAAAAAGAAAAAAAAGTAGCTTCTGGTCATGTGACTTCCTATAGTGAGTCATTCATAGAAGCTGCGAATGGGTCATATACTGAAGATGAACAAATTGTGAGCTACCGACATAGGCCCAGCGCTCAAACAAAGAAATGGTGTTTCTGTTTCTGTATTTGTTACCTCTAGGTGAATGAAGTAAGTTAATTTATCAATAAATTTTAAAGCAGTTTCTTGGTATCTATTCTCTTCAAAAATGGTGAACTTTATAAAATAGCCAACTGACAAATTAGTGTCAACAGTTTTTCAGTAAGCTGATGTACCGTAAAGGCACCGAATGACACATTTCTGTTATGTTAACTGCAACTTCTTTTTTTTTTTTTGTTAAATAATGAAGTGCAGCTGAAAGATGACAAACTTCTGACTAACAGGAAGTCATTCTTGGATCCCAGGAAAGGACAAAAAAGAACCAGGCATATATGTTCTTTGTAAAATCCCTATAACCAGTTGTTTTTCTGTTTCATGGTTGGTTTTCTATAGATTTGAGTGCTTTCTTATTTAAGGTGTAGAAAATATAAGTGCCTTTTTTCGCAAGAGTGTTTATTTTTGTGAATGTGGTTTTATACGTTCACCGTGTTGGATAATATCTGTGTTGTATTGGCTCTCTGGAACCCAATCCAAACTTCTCTGAAGAGAAGTAAATAGCATTTTAATCACCAATTTTCAGGGTACATCAGATGAGTAGTTCCTAATATTAAATACTTGTTTCATCAAATTATACCATGTTCTCTGAGGTTTCAGTGTTTATAGTAGGTATCCTTACGTATTGTTATAATTCCCTAGTACATTGGTGTAATTTTGGTATAAGTTTGTTTTCTGCATCTATAAGATTAAGATCAAGTTTCTTTCAAATGCCAGTACTTAAGCGTGAATCACATAGCAGCAATTATATCCGTCAATAATCTGTGTTTTGGATAGGAAGTGAGTCATTTTGACCACATTAATTTCAGGTGTCTAATGTCTGAAATGAAAGGAAAATAGACTGTTTACAGTCATATGGTTTAGCTTCATCCACAAAATATGCTACATTTGAGACATTACTGAATGAATTGTCATCGTTTAACACGTTCCTGTCCGAATAATGGCATTTTTTTGCCGATTGTAGCTACCATTGGATTCTGTTATTGTTGTTTTTTTACAACAAATATTTCTCCAAAACACAACCTATTTTTTTGTTAGCTGACACAAAGCATTTTTCTAAATTTTGTGGAATCATCTTTCAGCTTCTGTGATGAACATGATAGAAAGCAGGATGCTAAGAGCCACAGATTTTTCTTTTTTATTTTATCTTCAGGGGTGTAAAATCAATGCACAGATTTTATTTCTCTGTAGTTATTCTGCGAAGGGCTGTAATTCTTGTTCCTTTTATGTCAGCCTCCCAAACATTCGTCCATTTTGTTCTCTTCTCCTCAACCCCATATCCCCCTTCCCCCACGACTCTGGTGCACGAGTCGAAACACCGGTGAGGTCAAAGGGGAAAAGGGGTTCCAGCAGCGTAAACTGGGAAGCTGCGCAGTTGAACACACCAGTCCTCTCTGACTCTGTTGGTTGATAAACAACAGCAGCAGCAGCAACAACAGCATGTTCAACAGCAGCAGAAACATTATTATTATTATTATTATTATTATTATAAATGCGGAATTGCTTATTTCAGAAAGTCTTAATAAATAATTATTCTAAATTATACTGGTATTGAATAATCTGTATGAAAGATGGAAGGATTTTAAATCAGTAATTCATTTTCATCATTTACATTTAATCTTTTTGCTGCATTCATATTCAGTTTAAATGTTATTAAATCTAAATATTTAGCCTATTGTCCAGATCTTGATCCCAGCATTTAGCTTAGGGTTTTGTTGCCAGTGTTTCACAATGACTACTCAAATTTGTATCCTTTCTAAGCTTGAACAAAACCATATGCTATTATTTAAAGAAATTAAACTAGAAATTACTTCCATTGTAACCCCTCTCTAAACCCTGCATTTCTTGTTGTGTGCTTCTGAACCTATGAACTTTGACCCAGAAATGCAAAGATCCTCACATGAGATGGGGTGTGGCTTGTGTGTAGAACGAAAGGAAGTTCCTCCCAAATACCCAAAGCAAGAGCTGCTGGCCTCGGTAGCATAACCCTTCTCTGCATATTCTAACATCAACCTGTTGTGTTTTAAATGCCTATCATTTGTGTGAAAAATGTAGGTCTTTGTACAGCTGGTATCAAAATGAAATCTCTATGGCTACCCAAATCTGCATTAGAATGTCACATTTCGTATGTAATTTATCACATTTTTTATTTTATGATTCTTATTATTATTATCATCATTAATAATAATATTTTTTCTTTGCTAATGAATAGTTATTATAGCGCTTGATTGTTGCTGATGTAATTATATATGTATGTAATATATGCAAGGTTTTCAACACTTTATGCCTCATACACATTTTTAAATGGAATAAATAATACATTTTTTCCCTGGAATACAAAACAAGAACTTTAGACATTAATGCTTGTTTTTTTTTTTTTTAAATGCATTTTTACTTGAAAGCTGTAATGATTCTTCAGGTTTCTTCTGCAGTTGTTGCATCTGCATCTAGCTGCCTAATGTTATGTAGTAATAGTTATGTATGTTTATAGTCTAAACAGACTGCGAAACCTGGAGCTTTTGCAGTGCACTAAACTAATGTTTTGTTCTGTATTACATTTAATGCAAATTAAATCTGTGTGGCAGGAGGATTTTTCAAATAACAACAAATTATTATTATTGTTGTAATTATTATTATTATTATTATTATTATTATTATTATTATTTACTGGTTTCTAGGGATTATCCAGATGGTTGCTGAAGATACAGAAAGCTGGTGTATTCCAGTCTACAGCTAATGAGTATTGTCCTTGTCCCCTGTTTTAGTGACTCCGATAGCTATGCAATGTGCCATGCTGCCAGAAAATTAATTACTGTTGTTGGAAGTAAACTCATGTGCAGCCGTCCCGCATGGATATGGATGTCTTTTAATTTTGTCACTATCAACAAAAATCAGTTTTAACAATCAACAATCATATTTAGTTGCTGCGAAGTGTGCGATGTATGAAACGTCTGTGTGGTATGCTTGCATTCAGACAGGTCTGAATTAGCTAGCATAGATCACTGCTTACTCATGTGCCGTCCAGCCATTGTCCTGAGTTTGAATCAGGGATTGCTGGTATGTAGATGGGCTTGGTTTAACACAAATGAGAGGCAGAAAATACCATTTTCCTCCTTTGATCACAGAGTCTTTGTTGTGCCAAAAAAAAAACCTTTGTAAACACACACACACACACACGCATATGTGATGAGGAGTCATCCTCTGGTGATGGTCACTACGGCCTGTAGTAATCGCAGCAGTCCACAGGGAGCAGACAGTCCACAAAGTGGGAGATCTGCAATCACTTGGAAGATAACCGCATGAGGTAGCATTGTTTTCATTGCTTGATTGCTTTTTTTTTCCTTCAGCAGTAGAGCAGTCGCCTCTGATGTACTACTGCAGGTTCCCAGTGCCCACAGCACTGTGCTGGGGGCGGGAATGCCTGACCACGCACTCCCTTTCCGTCTCCCCAATCCTTTACATTTCCAAGTGCTCTGTAACCCCCCCGCACCACCACCCACAGCCCGAATTGGGCAAGATGGCTCCTTCTAGCAAGCAGAAACTAGTCCGGCACTGGGATCGTCTAGCCACGGGAGTCCAAGACGCACAGCTGAGCCGGGAGGGATCTGTGTCCATGCTGCCGTGGCAACAATGGCGGAAGAGGATTTGTCATACAGTTTAAGAGAGTGCGTGTGAGGAGGGGGGCTCATGCTTGGGGCTCTGTGCTTCGCTTCTGCGTGTTTTATGCCTGTGGATTCTGATTATTCCCATCATTAGAATAACAGGCATGACAGGATCTGGTGGATTTAAACCAGCATTTTGGTTAAATGTTTTAACTGACTCTGTCTTTACTATTCTGACAGATACATATGAAATATTTTTTGAAAAAATATGTATTCAAAATGAATGAATTGGAATTAAGCGTAAAATAACAGTGACATTATTAGGATATTTGATGATCGTTAGTATTTACAGAAGCTGTTGTTGATTTCATCAATCAGTGTTTTTATTTTCCATTGAAAGATATTTCATAGTGATGTAGGGAAAGGCTTGATGTGTTCTTTATTTTGTAAATTTGGGATTGTTCTTAGAAAATGATACATTAATGAATTTTGTACAGTTTCACAAGTGCAGTTTATTTCTTTTTTATTAAGTGCTCAATTTTCACAAAACATCGCACTTGTGTCCACTAGACATCCACAGTGGTGATTTTGTTTTATTGAATTGGATTATTTTTTGTTCAGAGTGAGTGTTTGTTTTTTGCTCAGGGCAACGCTTATATGTATCGGTCTACACACAGCTGCTAGGACAAAATGACTTGAATATTGTCATCGTGTGCTGCATGGTTTCGGAAAAAGGAAGGTTGTTTTGTCAGAAAAGACAGCTTGGAGTTTTGAGATTGTTTGTTTGTTTTATATTCAGTTATGAAATTCTGTACTGTTTCCAGTCACATTTAGCAAAGCAAGATTGTTCTGTTGAAAAAAATCACATGGTTCCTAAAAAGCAAATATATGAACGTAAAAGCACATAATTCAATTGCTGTTAAATTTAAGCACCTATATCTAACTGAATTATTGCTGAAGGAAGTTTGTACACATTTTAACAAAAACACATTTGGATAATGGCACCATAAGACCCTTGGGACCAGAATGAGCACTAAGAAGCTTTCTAATCCAATGTTTCCCAATCCAATCCTCGGGGACCCAGAGCCAGTCCATGCTTTTGCTCTCTCAGTTCCCGGTAGGGAGAAAAAATGTTGACTGTCTGGCATGGAGCCGGGAGGGATCAAAACGTGGACTGCTGTGGATCCCCAAGGACTGGGCTGGGAAACACTGCTCTAAACACTGCAAGGATGCTGTAAGGGTTAGGGGGCAGCTAAGCGATGCACTTTAAAAGCAAGTGGGTCCACTCCTGTAGGTTTAAGATGCTGCATGCACATTGACTACGGAAGCAGCTGCCGTTACATGCTGCTGTTTCCGCCATTTCTATTTCCTGTCCACGGCCTCTTTGCTGAATATGACGGCTAGCAAAAATAAAGCATCTCCTACTCTTAGTTTATAATTGTCTTGGTAACATTATTGCTGTTGATAATTGTGCTATAAAATCTTTGACTAAATAAATAGATTTAAGAGTATTAATATTCAGTGTAACTAAGGTTATATTTATTCTTGATACTAGATATAGTTCAGTATGATTTATTATAATAATAATTATTATTAATTTTAGTTTTATTAGTATACAAATAAGTGATTAAATGTAATTGTTGATATAATTAATAATACCTAATGCAAATAATGCTTTTGTTGTTTGTTTTATTTGTATTCCTATGTGGAAATTTGTCAAATTATTTCATTCTCAAAACAGGCTATTGCTGGACAGTTTCTGACATAAATTGTTATATATCAGAACAAGTTTTATAAAAAGCTACAATTTAATGACATAAATAATAATAAAACAATAATGAAATAATGTCATTTTAATGTGAGTTATGCTGAACAGCAAATTAATTTCACTTTACTGTCACTCTTCGGATACGAAGAGCAGCAAGCAATCATTCCCCATACTGTAGATGTTTCCATTCCTGTTATGATTTTTTTTTTCCAATTAAATGAAGCTGATCTAATAATTAGTGTCAGTTCTGAGGGAAAAAATAGCCGAATTATGTAATACTGTTGCACAAGGGAATGCTTTTAGGGAAATTTTTCGTTTGGTTGATAAATTCAGTGTTAAATGTAAAACTATAATGAGAATGCAAGTTGATTAATACACCTGACTACCGGGAAAACCTTTAAATATTTTAACAGTGATGATATATGTATATTTTTCAGACTTTTACAATTTCTGGTTAATGTGAGCTGTGTGGATGTAATACCAAATGTTTATAGTATCCAGTCGTTATTGTGATAATTAGGCTGTCAAAGAACACAATTTGGCTGTCTGCAAAAAAAATGTTAGTTACATCGCTTTCTAACCTTGGCGTGACATTGCTGTCTCCACAGACTTCATGCTGGTATAAATACTTTTAATCAAATATTAGAGGGAGCACTCTGGTATTTTTAGTAAATGCATTATAGTTAGATGGAAGTATAATTTGTCCTAATGTAAACTATTCTTGAATCTTTGTCCTTTTTTAGTTTCTTTAAGTATCAGGTGATGCTTGTTTAATAAGAGTATTGCAAATGCACACATTTAAGCCCTCTCTCCTTTTCCCATTCCCCCTGGCATTGTCTTTCCTTTTCGTTCCGTTCTCCTCCTCCTCTCCTCTCCTCCTTTCTCGCACCAGAAGGCCCAGAGGTAGAGTCCATAATCAGCCTCTTTGTATCAATCCATTCAAAACCATGGAAGCCTCCCTTCCCCCTCAGTCGCCATCCCTCTCTCACTCTTCTCCCTCAGTCGCCATCCCTCTCTCTCACTCTTCTCCCTCAGTCGCCATCCCTCTCTCTCACTCTTCTTCCTCAGTCGCCATTCCCTCTTTCATTCCCCCCCAAAGTCACCATCTCTCTCACTCACTCACTCACTCACTCACTCACTCACTCACTTTCCCCCAGTCACCATCCCTCTTTCACTCTTCCCCCAGTCACCATCCCTCTTTTACTCTTCCCCCTAAGTCACCATTCCCCTTCTTTCACTCTTCCCCCTAAATCACGATCTCGCTGTCTCACTTTTCCCCGTCGGCATCCCTCTCTCTCACTCATTCTCCTCCCCTTCAGTCACCATCCCTCTCACTCACTCTTCCCCCAAAGTCGCCATTCCCTTTCTCTCACTCACTCTTCCCCCTCAATCGCCATTCCCTTTTTCTCACTCACTCTTCCCCCTCAGTTGCCATTCCCTTTCTCTCACTCTTCCCCCTCAGTCGCCATCTCGTTGTCTCACTCTGTTTTCTTTTTATTTCTCTTTCTTTTCCTTCACAGCAGGGAATAAGGAGAACAGGGGCAAAATGAAAAACTAGCCAGGTAGAGGGAGAGGTTCCTGCACCCAGGTTTGGTAGGGATGGGATGTAGGGTGGTAGGGGGGTTGGGTGTGGTGCGGGTCCACATAGGGCTGACCCCCACACGTGCCGCTCGAGTGCCTCTTAGAACCACAACCCCCACGCGAGAGACAGCTGGCTGGGCCTGAATGGTTTTTGTGCTTGCGATCGTTATTTATTACAAAAAAAAAGGCCGTTTAAAAAAGGACCAGGAGGCAGATTGGCCTGGACCACTGAAGGTGTGGAGGTGCTTGGGGGGTTGGAGGTGATCTGTGTTGGTGGTGGACCAGGAGGGAATATAGGCTTCAGTGTTATATATACAGCTGTATGCAAATGAACATGAGGCTGGTTTGCCCAGTTTCAATATTCATTTACTGGTATGTTCCAGAAGGTGGAACCTGCAGTGAATGGCAGCTAGCTAATTACCACCCATTCTGAAAAATGGTTTAAGTGAATGGAACAAAAAAATGTTGCCGTAAACAAGAAATGCCTTGAATTTAAATGTTTCGTGATATTTAATGAGCACGGCTTTGATGTAGCTCCTCTGCTGTGACGAAGGCTTTCACCCTGGTCAGTCCGCATTCGGCAGAATTATTCATGGCTAACGCTCAACACTGCAGTCTTCCTGTTTCTTTCTGGTGGGGCGGGTCTTTTTTTGTTTTGTTTTTGATGGGGCAGTGACTGGGTGGGGGGCAGGTGCATTGTGGTCGCCGCTGGTCCCTGTGTGCTTTATGTCCACTATACCAAAGCCCCATGTGACAATGGGGTCACAGCTGATGTGTTTCCAGGGATTATATGCAGCCTGAGAGATTGTGGCGTTTACAGGTTTGTAAATAACAGGAGGGACGAGAGCACATTTAGCTAAGTATTGCAATCTGAGTCCTCTGCTGTATATTTTATGTTAATTTTAGGGAAAGGGTAATACATAATCTAAGGGTAATACATAATCTAAGAAGACCTTTTGCTATTGAAAATACTTGTATCAACACTTGTAGTGATGATTTCATATTTGATGTAAATGCATATTGTATTTACGGACAAGAATCAGACATTCTATCACTCTACTTTAATTACTGCCTCTACACTCTAGCAAGGCTGGGTCTTTGCTCTGATCTCTAAGGAATGTCCTACTTTCTGGGGCTCAATCCTTCTCCAGCAGACCCTCTATGGTGGAACAAGCTCCAGGCTGCCGGTCAGGAGCGTTTCAGGCTAGAGGCAGATGATACCACCGACCCAGGAAAGACCATCGCTGTACTACCATTAACTGAATGGTGTTTATTAGGTTCCTTGTGTTTCTTTCCAGCATTACTTGCTTGTTTGCAGAGACACAGGCTGCCTCATTTATACTAAGAACACTTTCTTTTCAGCGGAGATGCTTTGTGAGTTAAGCACACTTAAGACATGCGTATGATTAATGACGATTCGACTGATGTTGCTGTGTCGTGTAACTTTGTTTGGGTGTTTTTCCCAACAGAAGCCATGTAAGTTATACTGGATGACATGGTCAGCTAAACAAATAATTGTTTAATATGTGTGTGTATGTTTACAATTTTCAACACTATATATCGTGTGTAGCTTTGGGCATATGACCTTTTGCACAGAAATTTTACCACTAACATTAAGAAAGAAATACTTTTGTGATTTCAGTAATGTTTACATAGTGGCGAAGATCCATGACCTTGTAATTTAAGAATATTTCTAATTTTATTAAGTATCCTAAGTAGGTGGGTGAGTGACTGGGTGGGTTGACAGACAGAGAGAAAATTGAAGAAAAGATTTAAAAAAATACTCAATTAATGAATATGGTGAGGTGCAGGGAATCGTATGCAACTGTATGAACATAAATGGTTTCAAAGAAAACTGAAATTTTACATTATCTGGCAATAGCATCCCTTTTAGTATGGTGTTATTTGTTATATTTAATATTGATAGTGCTCAAATGTTTTTTTTTAATTGACCGTATTCTTCATATGCATGTGTTGTTTTATTAGTAACACTGGTTATATTAAATTAAACTTCTTTAACCAGTTTTATATGCATGTTAAAGGAGAAGTAAGAATGAATTTTATTGATATCAAATGAGGGAACTGACGATTTGATAAAAACATTAAGATATTTTTAAATTGTATTAAAAAACTAAAAGTCATTTAATTATTAATAATTGAAATGAAATTATATGTATTGTGTGATATAGATGCTGTGATAGCTTTTAATAAATATTTTAATTTGCATGACTTTCAAGTAACAAAACAATTTAACAAATCATGTATGTTTTAATGTTTTGCACTCCGAATTGTATTTTTAAATTATACAGTTAAAAACATCTTTACAGTCTTCAAAAATATCTTTACAATCTTTCATTAGGATCAATATAAACAATCAAACGGAAATGGGTCTTTAGCTCATTTGCCAAACACGGGAAGACATAGATTAGTGGCTGCAGCGCCGGAGGCTGTATGCTGGATAGTGATGCGCAGTCCAGGCTGACGCTGGTCTGAAAGTAGCATCCCGTCTCAGGAATCCTGTCCTCCTTCCATAAGCATTCAGTTTGCTGGTCACAGGGGAGAAGCGAGGTGCTGCTCTTGCAGAAGGCCCAGACAGCGGGTTGGCGTTTAGCGTTTGTCGCTCCATGGCACTTACACGCCTCCAGATTCAGTCCATCCTCTATCAATAAATAAAGAAAACAAAAACAGAAATTACAGTCAGTTCTAGATTTCCAAGTGTGCCACTGCTCCCTTGTTCAAAAACCATGACTATTATCTCAGCCAGCAAAAGTACCAAGATTATGCCAGAATCCCCAGTCTGAGGATAGCCCCAAAGCCCTGACCAGAACTTTCCATGTTTTTAGAGCAAACTGCACATGGAGGGCTTCCGCAGCCTGAAGGAGGGCGAGCCCGTGGAGTTCACCTTCAAGAAGTCCTCCAAGGGCCTGGAGTCGCTGCGAGTGACGGGCCCTGGGGGGGGGCCCTGTACCGGTAGCGAGCGCAGGCCCAAAGGGAAGACCATGCTGCAGAAGCGAAAGCCAAAGGGAGACCGGTGAGTAGGAGCTGGGCCGTGTGGCGGCTTGCGCAGCACAGTGCGATGCAGTGTGGTGCGATGCAGTGCAGTGCGATGCAGTGCGGAGGGGCAGAGCGGCTTGCTGACAGTCATGGTGCCGTGGCCATGGGGGTGGGCCAGTATTTAAGCGCACATGGCATTGTGGGTGTGCCGAAGGAATGGTACCACAAGCATTGTGTTCAGAATCAAATATGTTGCCTTGTTCACACAGCTCCACTGCATAAAGGCGTGGGGGGGGGCACTCCTTAGGTTTCTATTGTATGAGATCTGATTAACATTGAAAATTTATACAGTGGCGGTGCAGATATTACAAATATCAACAGAAAATGAGGGTGTGAGTGAGGCAGCCTTTCCAATGAGGCGGGCGCGCTGTGAGTCTACAGTGGTTGCCATGGTTTTATGGCAGTGTTGTGTGAGTAAGGTTTTACCTCTCTAAATTGCAGCTATTTTTATATCTGTTAGTCTACTCAGCCTTCAGCTTTGGTTTTGTGTTAGGTGGATGCATTTGAAAAAAAAAAATACCACTCTTGCAGGGGGGAAAAACCCATTTAGGTAGCTGATATTCGTGTTTATTTTTATTGCAATTATTGTTTAATAATTTGTCACAATGACAGTTGCACTGCATCAGAGGTAAGATTTAGTGTTTTATCCTACCCCCCTCCCCCCAGCTGAAATGTGATTCAGGTGTTGCGGGTTGCTAATACAGCTGCAATATAATGTCTACGAATGACACCCAAAACTAAAGTGTTTGAAAGAAAACTGATTTCAGAAGGCAGAGTTGCCTTTTTCTAGCTATGATTTTTAACCTCTGGTTTATTTTCAATTTACATTACATTTTACTTTATGTTTTTCAGAACCATCTTAAACAAACTGTCCTTCTGTTTTTGTGATTGCTTCCAATAAAAAAGGTTATCTGTCCAATGGTAGACATGGCTTCGTAGTTCTCCTTCTCAATTGGTTAATCCTGCTGAAAGAAGTAAAATGCAAAATACAAGGATTTTATTAAAGTGGAAAGGGAAATTACTTTGTCTAGTTTTAATGCAAATGATCTTAATATGAAAGAGTCTTTTTATTAGTGGTATGTGTACAACTTATACGTCAGCATTGTTACTGCGTCAACAACTGGCCTTTAGTGAAAATTGTTTATCATCATGCTGAATTTTGCTGAGTTATGTTAGTGATATTAGTTTATAAAAGCATATTAAATCTAGCTTTAAGCAGCAGACACATTCTGAACACGATCCTTCTGATAAGACATGGATTTTCCCATACATCCTCCTTTTAGGGTAGTTAGCAATATACATTGTTTGATTTTATTTATTTATATTTGTTTGATCATCTGTGCTTTAAAGTTTAGAAAACACTATAAAAATACAGAGGAAAAGGATAAGTCTGATTTTATTGTTCTGATGAATAATTTGTATCCTTGAAGGTTAAACACAAAGCACTTCTTTCCAGGAGTGTTGTTTTAAGGAACTGCATTTTTTTTTTATTAAACAACAACCTCATTGGCTATGGATTAACATCTTCTGGGGGCTCTGGGTTGGCCCCTGACCTTCTTGGGGTTAGTGGGTGGAACATGACGGTAACGAGAAGCCAGCTTCAAATGGACTTATCTGACTTGTGAGACTAAAAGAAAACTTTAAAAGGACCCAATTTATATTTTATGATTTATTTTGTAAGCCATTGTAGGAATTATCATAATGAACTGCTCAGCTTTTATTTCATTTTAAATTAATAACAGAAAGGTAACTAGGATGTAAGTGAATAAGACCTTGCAAAATACATCAACAATTTTTAAACATCTCTTGTTAAATATAAAACATCTTTTGTTTTTGTAATAATGGTTCTGACTGCCTGGCACAGAAATGTGGTTTTTCCACGTCGAAATGGCAACTGGCTGAAAAAAAATTATTACATTCTAAATGTATATTTCTGTTATGTTGAAAGTGAGTTGTTAGAGTACAGCTGGGGTGTTTAAATCAGCCGTACAATAATCCTTCTTTAAATTATGCCTTTTAACAATAAGCAATTAATATAAAAGAACTTTAATATACATTGTATGGGCTGATTCTTTTTTTGTAAAAAAAAACCATAAATTGATTCCCTGTGATGTACTGATTACTTTTTTATCATTTTAATGAAATTATAAAAGAAAACAATTATTTGTGGATGAAAATTCAGCGGGGGGGAAGCCCTTGTGATTTATTTTTTCTTTGTTTCTTTTACTCTTTTCCTAGAAGTAATCAAACTTTATATAGCTTATCAGCAAAACATTATAATTAATCCCAATAATTACTGATTTTCATAACCGTTTCTGAAATTCTTATAAGAAGCTTATTGCCAGAAAAGACTGTATATTTTCTAAGACAAACTGTCTAACTGTACAGTGCAGTCATCCTCAATTTGTCTTATATCTGAAAAAGATGTAAGCCTATTCACGACCATATTAATAAATACCAAACTTACAGATATATTTGATTAAAACATGCAGCTTTAGATAAAATGCAGTTGTTTTGCTGGTTGTGTGTGAGTTTTGTACCCCTGGGATCCTTTTTTTGTAAAAAGTGCAAGGTGGAGGTTCTGAATTATTATTATTATTATTTATTTATTTATTTTTTTGTTAAACGGTTGCCTTGTGAGCTACTTAAACTAGAGCTACTGAAAATAATCGAGTGAATTAATAATGGAAAATTAACTTATTGAAAAGTTTTTCTAACAATTTATTTATTAAATGTTTTTAATAGTCACGTTACCGTCATGTTAAATTGGTTTTAGTAACAAAATAGATTTTAAAACGAGTGCGACAGCAACTATGTGCATATAAGATGTATTTGGTGTGAGATGGATCTTGCTAGGGGAAGCAGCGGTTTGTGCGCCTTGATGGGTGGCAGTTTGGGGGCTGAAGGTGGGGGAAGGGAAGGGTTTAGTGAGGTTGGGCAGTGGTAGGTGGACGGCCCCAAGCAAGTGAGCGCCGATGAAAACCGAATTCCTGTGCCCTTCCCCCTTCCCCTCGCGAGCTCTAATTGAAGATGCCACCGTGCTGGACCCCCTGCACGCCTCGCGTTTAGTCACGCGGAAGTTTGTTTCTTTTAGAAACAGCTGATAAAAATAAAATAAATAAATAAAATAAAAAGAAATCGATCAACATGAGGGGCCTATACAGAGTTTATAGAGCCCCTCATGGTAAAGCAAACATG
>JAODJX010000136.1:117353-131223 GCA_026776945.1 Isichthys henryi | reverse complement strand
CCCCCCCGCGGCGGGGGCCGCCCCCCCAAAAGAAAAGAAACAGCTGATAAACATCAGCAGTGTTTATTCATATTTGGGTGCGTTGTTCTCCGTAAAATGTGGATGTAAGAAATAAACGACAGCAAAGCCGTTCATTGTTGAAAGAGCGGTTATTCTGCTTGATGACGTTTAAATTATATTTTCTGGTGTACCTATAGTTGGGGGTTTATATAGGTGCATATTCTGACATAACCATCGTTTCACCGGTGACGCAAGACAATAAAATGAACAAAAAGTCTTTTCAGGAATAAGAAATGATGAGGGGGCATTTACTGCACAATGTGGCCATATAAGCTGTTCAAAGGTTTGCTGAGCGGCGCTCCCCATTCGACTCGGCCGTTAGAGTAGATCACGTGACCCCTGGCGCCTGGCCACGTGACACACTTCTATGAATTGTGGAATTCTAGAAATCTGGGGAACTCGAAATAAAGAAGTACGCTAATTAGGTTAATGAAACAGTATTCAAAACAAATTACACTGTCCACCTTATTCCGCCTTTACGTAATTTATGTGTGCCTGTGTTTTCTGAGGATCCCGTTTCCTTTGGATCCCATGCATTTTTAAATTAATTCTGCCTTGGAAAAAATGTGTGTATCGTTTGTGAATGACTGAATTCATAACACGAAAAATTACTACAAAATAATCAGCTGAGATTAATTTCTTTTTTACCCTGGATGCTAGAATATTTATGCCTGGTGTTTCGGGCTAGCATGCATCGGATGTAAACGTTTACGTCACATTCGCATGTTGTCGCGTGTAGCTGCCGCTTTTGTCCAGGGCACTTTGAAATATTTCCCTAAAGTCACACAACCTTGATATCATCGTTCGGGAAAATAAAAGTGCCTAACACAGCACCACGTTAGTGTTGTCTTTACTGATGGTGCTACCTCTATACGCTTTTTAACATTTTTGCGGAATACGCTAAATGGCATTACATATAGGTTACAAGATAACGCCTTTATATAAAATATATTATGCATGGCATCTGCAGAGTCCAGCATCTTGTTTTCTCGTCTCTCAGAAAGCAGCACTTAAGGTTGGACTAAATGAAGAAGACTACATATAGGTGCAGGATAATGCTAAGGTCAGTCGTGTTACCATTGTACACCACATTACCGTGGTAACAGGAAGTCCCCTAGTAACCCAAGAGGTCTCAGTAGAGCTGCTCTTTTTCATAAGCATCGCTACCGATTCCGTATAAAGTGCACAACTCCTTTGGACATTTTGAAACGAGATTTTAATGCTTCAAACCACGTTACCAAAATAATTGGCATACTTCAAAAATTGCCGCTGAAAATCGTACCCTTTTGTTCAAATATAAGCACCAGCTCTAAGCATTAAACGAGCGTTCATTGATATTTAAATAGTGCAGGTCGCACTTACAAACGAATGCATGCACGTGATTATGTGACATTAATACGTGCGTTATAAGGGAAGCTTCGCGGTCGGTGTGGTCTGTAGGGCGAATTACCGACTGACTGCTTGTTTTGCCCGATATCCTATGACCGGTTGTGCGCGGTCTGTATGCGATGCTGCAAACAGACCCCAGCTACCACTCAGGACCAGGCGAGAATAACGACGCTAAAAGGACGGGATTTTTATTTCCGCAACAAATTTAAACTAACGTGATGTATTTGTTTTATTCACATTTATTTTCCTGCATTATTACCTTTTAGTTTTGTTGGTAGACGTATTTTTTGTGGCCCGCTTATTTTTATAGTACCTAACCATGTATTTAGAATTAATTTATAACACATCGTTAAAATCATTGAAAACAAGTGAACTCGTAAGATTGGGGTTCATCGTCATACCAGAACACTACTTTGTTATACATTAGAAAAATTCGTTTTCTCAATCTATACAGTTAAAATCAACCCAACTCATCCACCAAATTGTACCTGAATTCAGATATTTAAAAAAGCAAATTGGTATCAGTATCGCTCTTGCGTTGATTTACCACCAATAGACGACGTTGTGCTGTCATCTATGGGTGAATATTGGGTATTACACTGGCTTTCATAAAATTTTCTAGAGATGGAAGAACTCAATTGGTTAATAAGACTCAGAGTCGTACTAAAGCTTTTTTCCCCCTAAAAAGTAAAATGCATTGAAAAGTTTAAGTAGATTAAATGAGAACATAGAATATTTGTTGAAAAATACCCTGCTGTTTCCTCTCAGATGTTACAACTGTGGGGGTCTGGATCACCATGCCAAGGAGTGTAACCTTCCACCTCAGCCAAAGAAGTGCCACTACTGCCAGAGCATTACCCACATGGTGGCTCACTGCCCCCACAAGACGTTAATCCCAGCACCCTCCAGCTCTCAGGGAAGACATGACATCGATGTGCAGCCTTCTACCTCTGCCTTTGCTCCGCCCTCATACCCCCCAGAAAGCAGTGACTGGCCAGGGCATTCCGTACATGAGGCCTCTCCACACAGCAAGTCCTCCGGCTCCCCGGAAGACCCCGCCCCCCGGGTCCAGAAGCGAAAAAAAACCTGACCCCAATCACCACTCCCTGCTTCTCTCGTGTCCGTCAGCCCGCTGGTATCTGCCCCCACTTCACCTCCACCTTCTCCTGTCCCTCAGCTACCTCAATCTTCAGAACAGCAGCTACATCTCAACTCAACTACTGTCTTAAAGACTGAGATTATCTGGAGGAATCTGGGCATTAACATCTCTGCAAACTTCCATGGCAGAAGGGGAGACAGTCCACTTGCAGAATTGTAGTCATTTCTTTTATTTGGTCTGAATATCTTTTACGTACCTCATTGGGAGCTGACCATGGTTTTGTCTGTCCGTGGGCTCGTTACATTTTTAATCCTTAGCATCACACTTCAGTTCTTACCTTTGTTTTTCCTACGAAAACTTTTTCTTCTTTTAAAAAACGATTGCTTCAGGCATTCCTTCTTCATGTAATTTCTCAGAGACTGTGCTGTAGTATCTCTGTACCTGCAGCATAGCAATGTGGTGAAGCATTCCTCTTGTGTCTTCAGTCAGACATGGCCCAATTGCGATCAACTCTCTTATAGCAATAGTAATATATTTAAATATTCCAAGGCGCCCATTTACCACCATGCCCCACCCTGCAGGCTGTGAATACAAGCTGGAAAGTTGTTTTGCTAAAATTGCTCAAAGTGGGTTTTTCTTTTAAATCTGAGACATCAGATGCCCACGTCAGTATGCTTTCTTGAACGATGTCTGGGCAGGCTTGACCAAGGGTGACGACTCCAGTCCTGTTGCAGATACAAACGCAGCCAGCGCAGGGTTAAAACGCTGCTGCGTTATTGCCCCACCCACTCACCTGCTCCCGGGCCTCTCCAAGCTGTTTGTTTGATGAATCTTGCTTTCTCACTTCCAGAATAATGTGTGTGCATGGCTTAAGACAAGACATTGTGTGGTAAAGAAGTAGTTAGAACTGCAAATAGAAAAATCTTTCTCAGTGTTCGCATTAAGTAAGAAAATGAGTGATTGGCCATTTAGTAAATCCATGCTGCAGTTGTAAAGAATTAATTTAATTCCTGAGTAAATTAATATATCTTTATTACCTTTTTGAAACATAACAAAGGTACTAATGTAGTAGATTTTTCCTGATGCTGCACTGTGTCTTGTGCAGTGGTTGAATTATTATGAACTGAGCATAGCTTGAAGTGTTACTAATTCCTATTTACCCATAAATCTCCTGTTTTTTTTTAACCTCCATTGCACCTGTCGACACGCACACCACAACAATTACTGCTGCTTGTGTTTACAGAAGATGGGATATCTGACTCAAGGATGTGGGCTTTTGTGTGTCCGCACCTGGACACTCAAAAAGGTCACCTTGAAAGCTTTCCAAGGACAAAAGAACTCTGCTCTGACGATATTGAATGTGAAACTTGCATATTGAAAATGCATCCTCACAATACCAGAGGAAGGGCCACTTTTAATGTGTGTTGACAAATCAAAAGACATTTCCTTAAATGATGTGATTCTGAAGACCGCTTGTTTGGTATAAGACTTGCAGTTAGTATTCCAAATCCTATACCAAAGTTTCTTGGCTTTATTGTAGGAATTAATATGGCCAGTACATCGACGGTGTCCCCTGTGACTTCAAAGGCAGAAGGTTCAATAGTAAGATTTTGTTTCCTAATGCAGCTATTTTGTGTGTTTTCTATCCAATCTGATAAAATACAGCACAAACCAAACCCGATCCCTCACTGTCGTTTAAACCTTTTTGTATAAAGTATTTTTACCCATGATGCATCTCAGGATGAAGAACTGTTCTCAGGGAATATACCAAAAAAAGTGTACTTTTTCCTTTTGGGAATTGTCTACAGATGCGTATGTACTCAGAAAAGCATTCACAAGTTTAGTGTTTATCTGCATATTTTTATGTACTGTTATTAGTAACTACCTCTGAGTTCTAGATAGTCTTACATTTCTGATAATCAAATGACTTGTATGTTGTTGTTGTTATTATTATTATTATTATTATTATTATTATTTTCTGTTAAGATTAACTGAGTTGGATTGTGCTGAGCCTATGTGCCAATGTTGAAGTCCTGATTTCTGTGGTGTCTACACAGGCCTAGAGTTAATATGACAAATAGCTCGTTTTCTGTTTACAGCATAGCCTACCTCATTACTGCCCTGCTTGGCCCTTGTCTCCCAGGGGCCACTGGGTCAAAGTCAGGCTCCGTCACTCACCTTCACGAACAGTGGCTCCGCACCACCTGAGACCCCATATCTGCATTCCACAGATGTCCATCTATATGATGCCTGTCACTGGCAACACCAGGACCAAAGGGCAGCTGTGGGGTTATTATGAGGGCCACTGTCAACAGGGCTTTTAGCATATTCAGCAGAAAGAGGAAGAACAGTAATACCAAGCCATACTAATTGTCCGACTGTCGCAAACCCGGTGTTTTTAAGCCTAGTAGTCCTGTGTAGTTCTCAAATCGGGTGGGTGGACTGAGGGTCCCTGCCGGATAACACTGTTATAGATCTGCTAAACAGATGGATGTGGTGCCCAGAGGTGGAACATTCAGGTTCCAAAGATCCGACCCAGACGAAGATTTTGTTTCAACCAATCAGTTGCGTTCTCTGTGACTGTGACTCTATATACTCAGCTAGCTGGTTTAAAGAAAATCTTGGTATGAATTCGTACTTTCTGACCCTGACCTTTTCGCTTCTGGTGGTGCCACATGGGTAAGAGCACAGTTGTATTGTCCCAGAGCACAAGCTGTAGATTGAAAGTAAATGCGTACTGTTCCCGCAGCCCTACCGGGTCAGGGGAAGCTTCTTTATTGTTCGTACAGCATACAGTTGGAGTTGGGCTTGCTAGTCCCAGACTTAATATAGTGTAGCACCGCTGGGAACTTTGCTTCAGAAATGCCTGATTTTCCCCACCCATCTCTCTGTAGCTCCCTGGGCGCTTAGAACTGTTTGGTCGCAGTGCTCACTGTAGGCGGGAGTGCCTTAAAGGGGGGGATGTTAGGACTACTGCAAATAATTTGGAACATAGTCCGATGCGCATGGGTAAGGGGCACAATGTCATATGCTTTCATGGTGCCCAAAATCTCTAGTGGCACCACTGACTATAGATACTGCAGTTTGATTATCCATCGCACAAATAGAACATTCAAGAGACAAATAAGGCCTGTTATTCTTCTCGGGAATAACGACTATAAGTTTTTCCTCATAAATAGTGATTTAGTTGAAGGCAAAGATGTGAGATACCAATAGTGCAAATGATTCTGTTGTAAATGGATCCCTTATATATTTCAGAAGTCATTAACCAAAAATCCTTGATCTTAATGTAAAGGATTTTAAAAGGAGTTTAAAGAACTGGAAGACCTGCAAATCTGAATGGAATCTCCTTCAGTCCATGTAAATATCCTGGTTCAGTCGCCTCTGCCTATTGTGAGCTTGGTCTACGCCTGTCCCTGTAGCTAGCTTTAAGAGAAACTCGGCCTCAGATGGAAAATGCGTGTGGAGATGACTGAAAGCATGGTATTTACCCTCAACCTAGTCGCCCACTTGCTTTTTGGTTCTGATTCTCCTTTGGGTGAATTGCCTGAAAATAGTGCTTCTGTCACCATGCAGTAATAAAGCTGAGTACCCCTGACACAGCTGTTCATAGTACTGTGTCATAGGTTTGTGGTAACACAATAAGCTACTGAACAACAGTGGACACTATAGCCTGTCTGCAAAGATTCAGGTTGCTTGGTTTACAGTACTATCCGCAGAATCCACGTTTCAAAGAGAGATTTAGTGGACATGTGTGCCTTTATGTGGCATTAGTAGAAAGTATTTTCTATTGTAATTATTAAAGCTCATATATAAATATATATAGATATCATTTCTGAATTGTTTGTTTTCTTTTGTTCTGTGGAAATGAAAACCAACCACTTTTATTAACCAATTAACAGCAATATATTATACACAACAAACACCTCCATCTCACTTGTTTACATGAAATAACGAACAAGAAATGTAATGCTTTCCAGTGAAGTATATTGATAATATTTTTATTTACTTTTCAGATTAATATAACTACTGATTCTATTTTTTTCCTTCTGTTTAATTTGAGGGGCTCAGGAACAGGTGAATGAATGTAAAAGGCAGGAAGATCGCCAGAGCTACCTCATGATTAAATGTTTATTTTATGTTATTTTTTATTTTTTTGAGAAACAAAATGCTTGAATCCCTGTGATGACAGTCGGAGGCAGGCTCAGTGCACTTCCTGTGGTGGAATCAGCATGACATAGTTGACATCTCTGCCCGCTAAATCTCTCTCTCATTCCCATGTGGGAGGCATAGGGCAGAGAGCTGGTCCATGCTGTTTGGTCTTTATGTCAATGTAAAGCACTGAATGATGTGATTTTTTGTTGTTTTCATTGTCGCTGTTTGCATATCACATTTTATAACATCTTTTTAATTATTTTGTTTTTGTGAATCATGAATTTAAGAGGTTTTAATGTTTTACTTGATCAAAATAAAAAAATTATATTGCCATTTCTTCTTGTTTCAGTTGTTGTTTCTATCCTACTAATGATCGACCCAGATTTTGTTTAGCCGTGCAGTGTTGAAAAGATGCATTGTGCAGACAGTAATAAACTCGTGCCTATGCAGTTCTAGAGTTTATCTGCCAATGAGAGCAAAGCTATATTGTTATACTACCCAATAAAAAGCATTATTCAGAAAAGTGGGAGGAGTTTCTTTGCGAGCGCTACTTAAAAATGAACAAGCTTCCACATTGGCCACATTGCTTTCAAACATATTAATTGCAGCCAAACTAATGAAATCATATTGGTTCATTTCACTTTTTTCTATAACAAAATACTCGAATGCTTTGGGGGTTCTAAAGTATTTCATTACAATTAAACAATTAAACACTGCTGTAAAAACAGTCTCTATAAATGTCTTATTCCTTTTTACTCTTTGTTCATGCAGAAACAGAATTCACAAGTCAATCATGGGTAATTTCATCATTAAATTTAAAAAAGATTGTTTAAACAATCGAGTTTCTCAGTCTTTTGTGAGACATTAAATATGTGAATTTTATATATGTGAATGTTACTATTGAGACTGGATATGGAATATCTCATTCTGAAGGTTCTTCAAAAAAGAACACCCTCATTAAAATAGCCAGTACCACCCTTCAGAACCACTGCTTTACAGAATTCCACATGGTATTAAGAGAGATTGGACAATCAACAAGCATTTGACTGTTTTTTTTTTACAAAAAAAAAAAACATTGTGCATTGGTAAAAAATTGTGAACAGTGCAAATTTAGTGACCAAAGTGTTGGTAGTAATGGGGTACATAAATTACAAATAAGTGTATATAACACAACATAATCGTTCGTAATTTGGGCAAAACTATGGATACTGTGGGCAGAAAGTGTCATGTTTTCTGAAGATGCCATTTGCCAAACTTAATCCATTATTCAAGCTATTTAAAGTTTACTCTAGGTTAGTGTTTCCTAACCAAGTCTTTTGAGACCCACAGACGGCCTATGTTTTTGCTCCCTCTCAGCTCCGTGCCAGACAGTCCACAGGAGGGAGCAAAAATGTGGACTGTCTGTGGGTCCTTGAAGTGGGAAACACTATTCCAGAAGAAAATGTGGCAAGGAGAGGAAATCATTCTTTCATCTGAAATTTTTGTTTAGTCCATACTCAGCAGCAATGCAAACACCTTGGTTTCATACTAATTCTAAGATATCAATTTATGTCAAAATAAGAAAATTTGACACAAACCCATTTTCTCAGAAGAATCATCAGCCAGAATACTGTATGTTTGCTTATTTGTGTTTGTCTTTGAATAAAAAGTTCAGCTGAAGGACAGATTGGCCACAGTGGAGTAGATTCACTATTATGAAAAAGGTCAATTCAATTGAGATTCACATACTACAATTTCTTTTAGGCACCACATAGATTAGAGCCATCAAGGCTGTGATATATGTTCATAAAAATTGGAAGAAAGAAAACAGAAGTAGCGGTCGTGATAAAAGGGCTGAAGAAGGTTTTCAGCAGTTTTTCACATTCACCTTCAGTCTCAATCACTTCAACAGAGCATTTCTGAATGCTACAATACTGCATGCAACCTTCAGATCACAAAAGATGCCATCCACAGGAAAACAGGAGGGCTGCATTTACATTTGCAGGGTGACTATAAAGACCCATGAAAAAAATGAAGCTAGCTTTACGTTTTTGTGTCAATATGACATGTGACACCTTTTGTCATTCACTCTCACTTTCCCTTCATAGTATGTTCCTCCATCTTCGTAGTACGTCAAGCCTTGACACCTGAGAGAGTCTCCTTCGACCGAAACGGTGTAAACTAAGACTCTCTATGCAGACCAAATATTATCAACCGAAAGAATGTGATTCCATTTCCCTGAAAAATGTAAGGCCAGTTTTCAGTCAGTCTTATAGAGGGTTTGCACATGACATCACGATAAGCGGAGGTCACTGTGGCTACACCCACTGAGTATCAAATAGACTGAGAGGCACCGTTAGTTTTCAGTTTGGATGTCGTGTGATTGATGGTACAAATTGATTTAACAAGAAAAGAAGCAACTGGATCACTGCAATCTGGAATCCAGGCTCCGAAACATAAATTTGTGGTTGTCATTTCGTGTTAGTTATGTTGGATTTTTTGGTAAATTCGTACCTTAACTTATATGCTGTATTGACTACTGATCAAATAAATATTTACATCATTCATTTATCTTCTGTGTAACTAATTTTTTTGTCAGCATTTATTTTAAAAAACACCAAGATGTGTTCGGCCACATATCAATGTCCATGATCCACTGGTCCATTGTAAGTCATACGGATCCTTGTCGAGTCTGCCTGTCTTTAATTTAAGCAGATAATTGTTTGTTTTGCAGTTTCCTTGACCATGTTCCAGAATGTCTGGCCACTCAGTTGGTCTGAGGGGGCGTGATCTGCTGGAAAAGTGACATCAGTGCACACCCTCTATTTCAAACATGGAAGGTGAGGGGATGATATGGTTAATTTGGTGGGGGGGGGGGGGAGGGCTGAAGGATTATGCATGGTGAAAAACACAACACTCAAGTCATAAAGCTGGACCCTAGACCTCGTCCAGGTCCTCAGCAGACATCTTAGGGGCAGACCGCTTTTTGATCGAGGAGTCAGACTCGAAGATGTCGTCCTCCATGGCTTCTGCAATGGGTTTCATCTTCGGGGAGGCTTTAGTGACCGGGGACTTTTCTGGAAAACGCACACAGAGAAGCCGACTCTGGATGAGGCAGAATGCAGGGAGTAAATCCTAGGCTGGATGCAGGTTAAGTACACCAAGCTTCTGACGTGGTGATGCGCTGTCTGCAGTGAGGTAGATAATGTTTAAATAAAATGCAGCATAAGCTGCACATGAAAAACAGAAAAATACAGGGAGTCTCACATTTTTAAGTTTTGGTGTAAATTTAAATACGGGGACTTTTTGGAACAAAGAAAAAAACAGCAACACTTAAGGCCAGGTTTTTAGTAATTTACTAATACGTTCATAACACATTATAATGCTGTCATAAAGTATTATAAACATGGCTGTAAATACAGACACTCCTCTACTTGCGAACGAGATACATTCCAAACGGCCGTTCGTAACTTGAAACGCTCGTAAGTCATTATTCAATATCATTTTAAGGGTATACGCAAGTACAAAGAACTAGGATGCTGGGAGTATGCATGCTACACTGCTGCGGGGTGGGAGTAGCGCCCAGGAGTCGTACTAGGTGGAACTGGCATGCAGAAAAAAAAAACTGATGTTGGACTTACAGATTGACAATTTGGACTTACAGTCCTCTTCGTTCAAATGTCTGAAAGTTCGTAAGTTGAAAGTTTGTAAATAGAGGAGCGTCTGTATTTATAAAAAGGCATAACACATTATAACCATTTTTATTATGCATTATGACTGCCTTATGAAGCTCTCATCATATAGATACCTTTACAATGCAATACAAAGCATCCTTAATGCTTATACCAACCATTTACTGCATTGTAAGGGTATCTACAGTGCATTTTACATGAGAGCTTCATAAAGCATTCATAATGCATAATACACATTACTATTATGGCTTATGCCTTTTAATAAATATTTATAGCCATGTTTATAACGCTTTATGAATGCTTTATTCATTGTTTTATTTATTGTGGTTTCTATGCAATTCTAAACGGGGTGTGTGAATTCTTATTGGTCATAAAACATTTTTTCTCTTTAATTGTGGATAATATTAGCTTTGTTTATATATAATGGTGGTAGAATACTATATATATACATAAAATCATAAAAGGGTGTACATCTATAACATGGCTTGCACCTGCACACTTAAACACTCACAGCATAGTTTACATAATGCAGTTATATGACACACAAAACATGCCTCTAGAGGAGAATCCTGTAGAATTGCAGGATTCTGTCAAGGACCCAGCTCTTTCTGGTCCAAGGTACAAGTGGTAAGTCAGAGTACACAGTACATGGTCCTTGAATTACGGTTACGATTTGGCTGAATTCCGTGCTCATTCAGAATCTTGCAATGATGGAGCTTAGGTTTTCAATTCGCTTTGATTCAACACTCATTCCAGCTGTAACTTTAATAAAGAATCGGGGGTGGGGGGGTGCCATTATGTTTTCCAGTACTTGCAGGTCTTATAGTAAAAAAGAATGCAAGGGATGTTATGGTTTGGTTTGGTTTGATTCAACACTAACATTCTAAATGTTACGGTAACCACAAGTGCAGGGGAAATCATGGTTATTGTTCATGGTGAATTTGACACTTAATTAAAGTCAAATGGAACACAGGGTGATGTTATCAGCTCAGGTTGGTTTGATGTTTCGTCAAACCACTGATGCTTTCTTTGAATTATTATTGCATGACTTCAAACCATGGTATTTAGAGAGAAAAATTAAATGAGGGAATAAGAGAGAAGGCTGGTCTTACAACGTGCCTGACAGGACACCTGAGGCTACTGTAGGTCAAAGGGAATGGGCTGTATCACTGCTGGAGGGGGACAGAAGGGGATATAATGTCAGCAGAAGGTCAGCCCTAAGTCAGCAAGCAATGGGGGGGGGGGGGGTTTGTTAGTCTGACACCTGGAGAAGGAAAGAGGAGGAAGAAAAGGAGGAGAGACAGCAAGGACTAAGCTGCAGGGGAAGTGAGGAACATTATGGAGGGGGAGGTTTGGGGCTCATGGTGGTTCTTCATGACTCAAGAAGAAGAGATAAGCTGGTTGCCTCGCCCTACAGTTTCAGTCATCACTGACCATACAGAAAATTCATCAGACAGAAAGAAAATCCCTTCATCTTAATAAAAACAGACAAGCGAAAGTGGGGGGGAAAAAATCAGAATTGGCTACGAAGAGATTCCTTAGATAAATTTTGTCCATGAGCAATGCTTTCAGGTTACACCCCTCCATGAAGTAAAGCTAATTCTGGATGCGATCGTCGCCTTGGCCAAAAAGAAGATGCAAAAGAAACACTGAAGGACAAAAAGACAAACTAATAGCAGGTCATGGAGACAACTTGATACTGGCTATGAATTATGAGGACTGTAAAGAAAAGATCTGAGACATTGACAAGTCACCACAGGAGAACTGCTACTTGGGCCAATCGGGATGTTAGACACTGACTCCAGAACCAATCAGGGTGCATGGTACTAGGCAGCGACAAGGCAGGCAGTACTTACGGAAACAGGAGCCGGCTGAGCTGCTACGCAGAAACTGGTTAAGTATGTCTTCGTTTTCAGTGGTGCTGGCCATACTGTTCCTCATCTGCATCATGGAGAGCTGAGAGCACAGGCTGGGATGGCGCTCCATCTTTTTCACCGCCTGCCACGGGAACACAGCATTAACATCCTCAAACCCCTGGGAGAATAAGCCAGAAAGTGCCACTGAAGCTAACATAGTGTTTACTGTTCCCTAAGCAGCCATACGTAGTGAGATTTTCACTAGCAAAACACTGAAGAGTTGAAAGAAATTAAGTGTTAAGTGAGGAGGGAGAGAGAGAGAGTCTCCAAGCAAAACAAAGCTTTTATTTAAGTAACAGTCTGATGTTCATGTGATCAGGATAAGACTGAAGTGAACATAGAGATGGCGGGGAACCTTGTCACTCAGCGTAGGGTCATTGAGGGAGTACAGCTTGTTGGTGATGTCTTTGCCAATGAGGTAGCGGAATATCTCATTCAGGAAAGAATCCGATTCCAAGAAGTATGTGAGCCTCTCTCGGGACCAGCACAGGAATTTGCAGTTTTCCTCTGCGGTGATGGTCACCTGCCAATCAATGGTCACATGGGGGGCAAAGAGAAATGTCATGTCGTTAGTATCATTGTGCAAACAATAGCAACAGAAAAAAATGCTAAAATGGTTATTAAATTTTAATTGTTCTGGCATTTATCTGTCACTTAAATGATTAAAGTCAATATGGGTAGCAGCAATATATAAAGATATTTAATATGTAAATATAGTTATAAGGATATGTTTTATGATGTGCAACCACTGTACTTTAAATAAATACCGTCAACATATAAAACATATACTGTTATATTGACAATGTCATTGTAAAATGCATTAGATAATGCTGGGTGCTGTCGATGTAAGTAAGATATACTGGTCACACACCAGGCGTCAGCAAGACCTGACTGTGAGTTCACCTGAAACTTCTCGCCTCTGCTCATCTGGGTGGACCTGAACTCTGGAGAATCGATGAAGGCATTGGTGTAGATATTGTGCAGGAAATGCCCTCTGTATGACACCTTCATTCTGTCACAGAATACAGATGTAGTCAAAAACCGAAAACTAGCAGTGGAGAAAAAGTGTGTGTGTGTGTGGTCCAGGTATATATTACACTGTGGGGGGCATATTTTAACACAGGGATCATTTTTTCTGTCCTCACAAGGGGAACTTCAATTTTATAAAAATCTGTGAGTGCAATCAAAACTAAAAATGCCAGAAGTCTTGTATTTGGTACGGTAGCTTATGATTACAGTTCGGGCTGGGTAGGGGTTAAGGTTGTCATTGTTGGTATTAAGGTTTTGCCCATAGAAATGAATGGATGGTCCCCACAAAGATGTGACAGGTCTGTGCGTCTGTGTGTGTGTGTGTTTTTGTGGATTAGGTTTATATTACATGATGGGGAACAAATATTCCCCACAATGTAATAAAAACCTGTTATTTTGACGTTGTGGGGACTATTTTTCAGGTCATCACAAAGATCTGTGAATGCAATAAAAAAACTAAAAATGTTAAAAGTTTCATATTTTGTTTGGTTACTTATGGTTAAGGTTAGGGCTGGGTAGGGGTTAAGGTCATCATGTTGGGATTAGAGTTT
>JAODJX010000136.1:96304-111155 GCA_026776945.1 Isichthys henryi | reverse complement strand
TGACCCTCACTGAGCTGCCCCCCCCCCCCCCACTGAACAGGAGACGTACTAGGTTCTTACTTTGTTTAGACGCTGTACCTACGCTTTTATTGGCAGCTCAGCCCAGCTGCAGTCATGCCTAGTTGACAGCTTTACAGCATGTATGTTTGTAATCTGCTATTTGTCTCATTTGTGCATCACTTTGGACAAAAGCGTACTGTAGATACATGTAAAAATGTCAATGTATGAACACTGTGAAAAGTCTGAACTGCGCAATAGGGACGACAGAAAGAGTTAGAGGTTAAACTCCAAAAATGGGGCGGCAAGTTGAATTCCTGCTGCGTAATGCTGAATTTCTATAAAAATAAAAGGTGATTATGTGTTTTCAATTGTTGTAATCCTGCTGAATATGCCAAACAGTATTGTGTTATTTTTAATATTTTATATTTTAATTAGGATATATATGGAAACATATGAAGTAATAATCCAGCAGAAGGTTTATTGTTAAGCAAGATGCTAAGTTTTCTGCTAGGTTTGTAATTTTAGTTAGTAAACAGAATTATTTTTAAATTGTAATTATGCATGCCGCTTGTATCTTTCACTCAGTATCACCCAGGCCAGTCAAACTCTGATAACGCACTTTATCAAAACATACTATTTAGACAGAACCTTATCTTTGAGCAGAGGTAAAAAAAAAATATATTATAATAAATGATGTCTTAAATTGTGCACGTTTTAGAACCTATTGTCTTACATGGTGTTTGATATTTATGCGACAATAAAAATTATTTTATTGTTATTTTGTGTTATTATGTTAAATTTATTTCGGATAAACGTATTTTTATGACATTAACATTAATTCTTATGACGTTAGGACAATGGACATGTTGTTCCTATCAAGTGAGAGAAAGACAACCATTTATAAAAGGATCAGCAGTCCGTCCGTTGCATTTTCAAGAAGCCCGAACAACACGAAGGCAAGATATGAGCTCGGATGTTTTCAACTAGGCATGGAAATCAAAAGCGACATACTGTCGCCCCAACAGCGCACGCCTGCGCCCCACATGCCGAGGACATCGGGCGCACCTTCAATCCCAGCCGCTCTTCAGCGGCATCTGAAAACACTATGCAACTACGCTGAAACCAGTGTTTAAATAAATCTCAATACACTCGCTACAAATATTATCATTAAACTTAAATATCACATATACATAATGCACATTATACTAGATTCATTTCTAAACAACTTCTCTCTGCTTCTGCGTTTCTTTGGGCGATCAGACATGTTTACCACGTCTTGAATAAGGACTACGAGATAAACTTAAGCAACAACTTTTTGTTTTCAGTTCAGAAAGACTTGTCTACGACCTTGTAAAGCAATAGATCGACAAAATGTTAAAGACTTTAAACTTACCGTTCATAGGTAGAAAATAAATGTGGACTCTCCTTGGAAATCACAAGACAGATGTTGTTATAAAAAGAGAAAAAGTTCTGGTCCAGGATTTCAGAGCTATAAATGTAAATCGGTGAGTGCCTGGGCTGCTCAGTGTGAGCCGCGCATTCCAGGGAGCTGACAGGCATCGACTAAAATGGGCAAGAAAGCGGGGGCTTCACGCGAGCGCCGCCCCAGCCACTGGCGCTGTCAGTCAGCGACACCAGGGGGCGACAGAGGTACCGCGCAGACGCGGTACGGGCTGAACACTACTGTTCCGGTTTCGGGAAGGTGGTGTAGTTTTATTGTAAATATTCCTTTGTCGTGGCTGCTATTGTAGTTGCTGTTCTCGGGCGTCTTGCTAGTGAGCCGAATCATTGTGAAGGGTGGGGACTGTAAGACCCGGAACGCGGGGGTTTGGGTGGCTATTGAAGGGAAAGTTCAATGGGCCTTTATTCTCGGTGGGTGGTGCTATTGTAGTTAGTGGACAAATTGGCAGATAACACTTGTCATTAAAGTGTTCAAAGAGAACGTATGATCTATTTGGCAGCGAACTCCGCAATACTCTTTATTGATAGTGTAGCGTTAATGAAAAGTCAAATATTGATAACATGTTCATACATCTGTGGAAAACAATATTGTACTGCATTTCTCGAAACATTAAGAAAATTTGCTCGCCTGGAATAATGCTTATCGACAATAGCTTGTAAAGCCGTTGGAGGCTGCAATATGTACTAGATCCAATAAATAACTTAAAGAAAAATATTGATTATAGTAGGTAATAAGATCGTACAAAGCATGTCCTGTCTATGGGTGGTATAGTTGCGATAGCCCTAATTCTTGTTATTTAAGTAAGGCTATTTGGGTAAGTAGTGAGATAAAAACCTCGTTTGACAGCTAATCGATTTAAATTTAGGTTACCTTGACGACAATTGTAAAAATCATGCTACTTGTGCAACCCGGCATTTAAATTTTAAGTGTGGACATGTCATTGTACAAATTATGTATCTCATGGGCTTCATTTGTACAGTGAAAGCAGCAGTCATAAGCTTTAATGTTTGTGCTTCGGTTGACGGGGGGTGGTAGGGTAAAAAAACTCCATCCTACTTACCTGACGTGTCAAAGCAGGCGCTGATGCACACAATTTTTTGCATGGTTGCCAGCTCGCACGTATCTGGCGTGACTATCACACTTTCAGGCTTTCATGCTCCCGCAAGAAATCTTACGGCAAATCTGTATTATTCAATTATAACCCTAAAATCAGCTATAACAACAGCATTGGAGCACTTTTCAAACCACTCACACTATTTACAAAGTAATAAAAGTGCTACGTTTGCATAAATTTGTGTGCATATGTGTGCAGATCTCATTCCAGGCAGCTGACCAAAGTTGGCAACCCCAATTTCGTATAAAGATGGGGTACCAAACAAATCGCTTATGCAAAGGTGCAAAGAGCTCCCATGGCAGCAATTATTTTGGCAGGAAGTAGCAGGTTTAAATCAGCCGTCGTATTTTTTTTATGTCTGCCACGTAAGACAGGTTACGACATTCCAGTCAGCACCGTGGACAGCACCAAGTGAACAGTCTAAACTACATTTCTGCTGTAGTTTGGTGCAACTTCTCACATGACAGCAACGTCTGGGAATACCTTGGCTCGGTTGATCCATTTGGAGAAACCCCTGCACTCAACCACAGAACCAGACCAGGGCTCGGACGACTGGGCTCAGAGACTGTGAGGAGGGATGGTGCCTCTGGAGGGGGCAGAGCGGCAAGCGTGCTGTAGCGTCATGGACAGCTAATAGCTTTTCTAAGGGAAATGTGGATTGCATGTGAGTTTATTTGGGGGAATAAATGAATATTAAAAAAACCAAAATGCACATACCTAAAGTTCTGCGTAGTGTATTTATAAAAAAATAGTCACAGCACTTAAGAAGCTACATCGTGTGCGGCAGAACAACTAAACAAACGAATTTAAACAAATTGAGCGGCTCCAGGATAAACCCTGCATTAAGGCTCATATTAATGTAAATGCCACCCCAAAGAATTAAAAACGTAAATTACAATGTATGTTGCCTATACAATAAATTCTACAACAAATTAAACACGTAATTCTTCAGCATTTTAGATAAATCTTTCCGTGCGAAGATTATCACAAGGAGTGTTTGCGGTCATTTGATGTGTTAACGACATGGGAGCTGTGTATGGGACAGCAAAAGCAGCTGTGATAGTTTGCTGCCAGTTTCGGCTACTCTATAAATAGAGATACCACTAATATGGGGGCATGTGAATGCATAAGTGCGTGCTTTGCCCTTCAGGGTTGTGACACAAAGGGACATTTTTTTTCCACCGGCGATTTCTTGTGAAATACTGTGGTAGTCACTGATCTGAAAGGAAACGATGTTTATATCAGTTCCAATGCCTCTGTGGACGACAATACGACCAACTGGTAAAAAGTTGGTTCTGCAGCTAAATTTGCAGCTGGTTGCGGAGTGTCGATTTTCACGCAGTGTAGATCTATTGCGACCGAATGACACACACAAAGTTTAAGTAAGGATGTAGTGTTTATACAGTCCTAACAACGCCGTGTTCACATTTACACTGTTATTAATATATTAATACAAAATTTATTTACAATCATAAAAATTCTGGGGAAAATTTGTAAATAAAACTGAATCTAAAAAAGTGGAAAAAAATATGAAGAAAAACGTGTTTTTTCAAGGGAACGCTAAAGTAAACAAAACAAAATTATATTAAAGAATACAAGTCCTTTATGTTGGTGTTTGCGGTGGGTGGGTGCGCTTCTCCGGGACCCGTAAATACACGTCTGTCGGCTCTGCTTCAGGGGGGGCGACATAACAGAAGCTGGGTAACCGTAGATCGTAACGAAACCCGCAGCCACCCACGGCTTTATCGTTAAGGGAGAATAATTTTTCTGCGATGTCGTTTCTGACCAGGAGGGCGAACACCTTTGCGATGTAGCGATGCTTGGCGAAAAGTAAATAAAGTTTCTTGCGCCGCCAGCAGACGTATTTACAGGAGTTTTCGGCTCGCAGCGTCACCTAAAAAGACAACAGAAAATTAGATTTTTGATCTGCCAGTATTTGTATATACGAGATATGCATCTCACAGTTATCCCATTCATTAAGGGATATGAAACCACACCTGAAAGATCCCTTCTTCTGCAGGCCGAAGGGAATCCCATTCGGGCGAATCGAGAAACTGGTAGGGGTGAATGTCGTGCAAAAACTCCCCATTTACAGTCACCCGAACTCTGTAGGAAATGAAAGATAACACTTCATGGGCTTCTTTTCTTTAGAGGAAAATTGTTAATTGCCTGACGGTCACATACCTGCCGGAGAGGAGAATCGAAAGTTTATCGATTGGCGTCTTGCCCTCCATTGCGAAGCAGTGGTCGTTTTCTATAGTGTGTATCACCCCGTCGCTGCACGCCACCACCATCCCGTAGTGAGTGAGTGACACCCCGAGTCTCTGGAACATGTAGTTGTAGAGATCCTGGTATTCTTTATCAAACGTGACACTTCGCAGCCTGTAGGCGACGTGGACGATCTGGAGGACGCAGATGGCGAAGAGGGCAAAGCTCCAGGAGAAGGTGTCGGTGGTGCAGGCGTCCGACCAAGCCCAAACGGAGGAACAAAAGAAACCAAGCGCAAGGAAGGAGAACAAGTACAGCGAGCCGTAAAATCCGCTACCGCCCATAAAACCCAGAACCAAGAATATATTGGCGAGATGAAACAGTGATCCCTCCGGTTTCTCTTTCCATTCCATGCAGACAGGATATGTGATTGCTCCCCTGTCCAAAGTTAAGTTCTCCAGCTGGAAATAGTCCGGAGGATCCATGGTTAAAGTAATATTTAGGTTCTAGTCAAATGAGGACAGCAGATACTTAGTGGATTAGCATTCTCTACATGAAGCTCAGAATCGAGCAGTCTATCTTGGGGACCAGTTCAAATGTGACAGCCTACCCCCAACCTGACATGTAATGTCATGCGTTTGCGATTCTTATCCTCCTCTAAAATACCATCTACGCATTGCCAGACGCTCCGCCTGGTCCTTATGCCCGAAGGATGAACGGAACACGATACAGAGAAAATGATGGTTCCAATAAATTAGTTTTCCCTTAGAAATACTCTTCCTGTTTTTCGGCAAACGTCACGCACTTGGTTGTATTTAGAAATTCTACCCTCGTTGATCTGCAATCACATCTTGATCTGCTATGTTACTTTATTCGTATCAGATTTCGACCTATAAACGTCTATGTAATAGAATATAATTCTGTATAGAATGTCGTTCCCTTTTATAATGTACGAAATGATGCATAAACAAAATCATCTTTTTGGCTTTCCATAAGCTGTCCGAATCTTAAGTTGTAATGTTTTAGCGTACAATTTTTCTCTTTATAAATACAGTTTTACATTGTGAGACTAAAATGTTGTCTTATTGGAGATCAAGCATAATTTTTTTGCTCATTAACAAACACTAGTATAATATCTGTTGAAACGCGGCGTTTTTATTAGGTTAGTTTTTACTATTAATAAATGAACAGAGATTTCCAGAGGTAGAAACTTATAAGAAACCCAACCTGTTGATTTAATGAGGAAAAAATTTCACACATTCACACACAGCCAGATATTAACTGACGGCAGAGGTGTGTAATGTTTCCTCACCTTTATCCAGGTACTGTTGCAAATAGTTGAATGTTAACAGGTTATTTCTTCCTCGTGGCCATCCACATCTCAAACACACACACATGCACCTAATCACTAATGCTGATATCTATAAAAGCTGAATCTCCCTACACTTAAACTGTTGAACATGCAAGTGATGCTCTTTGTGAGAAAAATACTACTAGTGAGAGGTAATTTACAGGTTTTACTGCAGTTTACACTGGATTTACTGCAGTGTCACACACGCAGTGGAAAACACACAATGCTGCGAAAAGCCTGGCCATCAGGAAAGTCCTAAAATTGCCAAAGCACAGTGGCATCATGTAACTGGTTCAGGCTACTGGACAGATTAAATGAATTACAATAGTCCTTACGAACCAATAATTAACTAATTAGTCATTACTAGCTAATAATTCTTGATGTTCTCACTGGATCATGGGCCTGGGCTGCGCTAGGATGGATTTTAAAAATTCCTTTCAGTCTCATCATATCAAATAAATCAAGGAAGAGCACGAGTGGGGGACAATGTCCAAGAGTCAGCAAGGAAAAAAAAAAAAAATTAGGGTTATGTGTAAGTACAAAAGACCAGAATGGGCCATTGCTGGAACAGCCCACTAGGCCAAAGCAGTGGAAATGCACTGAATTACCTCTGAATCCTACCGCTGAACAGGTAGCATCATGTAGAGTGTGGTAACGTTTTTATTTCTGTATCTTGAGGGAGGGAGAGGCAGGCAGGAAGAAAGCCAAGAAAAAGATGAGAGCCAGAGGAGGAGGGTTGTGGGGTGAGAAGAGAAATACGACCAGAACACTATTTGATCCAGGAGAAGCCCAGGCATCGCGCTATGAAGGCATACATGTCTGCTACTTCCTGTATGACCTTGCTGGTGGGCTTCCCTGCCCCATGGCCAGACTTGGTGTCCACGTAAATGAACAGGGGGTTGGTCTGCTTGGATGAGTGGCCGACGGCGTACTGCAGGGCCGCTATGTACTTCAGCGAGTGCAGTGGAACCACCCGGTCGTCGTGGTCGGCGGTCAGCAGGAGCATTGCTGGGTACTGAACGTCGTCCGTTTCAGGGGCGCAGATATTGTGGAGTGGGGAGTACCTGTAGGGATGCAGGTTACCGGGTCAGGGGAAGGAAAACACACAGCTGTACGCAGTCGACCCTTCTGCATCGTGACTCTCCCCATTGAGGTTTCAGCATAAGAAGTTCAACAGGAATTTTTTGGGAGTTCTTGGGAGTTTTGTGAAAGGTATAGACACGCGAAGGCTAGCAGATGACAAAAGGTTTAATAACTCATAAATACATAAAACATATCTGGAGGATGCTAAGCGTGTTTATAGCACCCTCTCGTGAAATCTCGCAGTCGTTTTTGTATCTCACGTTTCTCGTATCTTTTCGCTGCACTCCTCTCACCAAGGGGAGCAAAAAATTTTTTTACATGTTTTTTTGGATCACCGGGGGCCTCGTGCACAATGTGAAATGGTCGACTGTATATAGACATAAAAGAAAATGCGTCCACATATGAACGTAAACAGGCTTGCACGTAACACTAAGACATTGTGCAGGAATAGTTTACGTGCAAATGCTAACTAAAAGCAAAAACAACGTACAAGAAAATCACAGTAATGAAATTCATAGAAGCCTTAATAGCTCAAATTACGCTATGAAACTGCATTGGAAAATGTCATACTGAAGTACTCTACAGCAATGTCTGTTTACTGTGTGACCTTCTGCATTGACCAGGCAGGGTCGACTCACTTCTTTAGCCATTCGTATTGCTCTTTGACCTCAGCGCAGCCAAAGTCGCTGGTCCAGGCGTGACCGATTGTGAACTTGTGGAACTTCAGCATATCCATGACCCCCACCTGGGCTACAGCGCAGCCAAACAGCTCTGGCCGTTGGTTAACACAAGCCGCTGAGGGGAGGGTATGGTGGAGGGAGGGAGGAGATGCAGAGATGATGAACCATGAACGCTGGTAATGAAAACTGATTCAACGGAGCTGTCAAAATTACTCAGATCATACCAGTGACAGGCAGGCGTATGGACTTAAAAACAGCTGGCTGAGGACAATATAAAATAGCAGACTTGTCTGGACCCCAGTCAGAGTACTTACTGTACAGACCAGGTCAAAAATAACAGAACATTTTCCTTAGCAGTAATTTTATTCTTAACTGCAATCCACTGGTTAGCTAATAGGAGCAAGGAAGTTTCCTTGGTTGTGTTCCAAAGTAACTCCCTACAATTCAAAGTGTTTCTGTAAAATAATATGTTGGCAGTTTTTCCAGTACAGTCTGTTACAAAATGATGGCAATAAAATACTGCAAGTTCATGCAGGGTCTTTTGGACCCATGCACTGAGTTTTAAAGGCTTCTAAATTAACATTAGTGAATACTAATCTGGATTACTTACGTGGTTTTCTAACTCGGCTCAGTTACTGCTTTTGTTTACGCAGCCGCCCCCTACCAAACATAAGCTGTCAATGAGTGCCAAGCAAAAATTAAGCTTTTCAACCAACTAAATTTATCACACAAAGGTCACCCATGTATAATGAGAAGGGTACAGCTGATCACTGAATGTGGACAGCGGCTAAAACTATTGTACTGCTAAATCCTCAAGACAGGAAATAAACTCCATTTCAGTAAATGAAATATGGCATCCAGGACCCACGACACAAACAGGAACCATACTCCTGCTTTTCACACACTACCTTACTAACTGGGCAGCATATGTACAATGGGCACTTTTTGAACCCTTGTGATGTCAGCCATCTTGGATTGATCAGGAATGGCCAAACTGTAAGGTGAGTATGTCAAGGTCATCGGACTTCTAAAAGAAACCCGGGGGGCTTTTTGACCTACCCACAAGAAGGCCACCGTTGGATGCCCCGTTGATGGTGAGCTTGGAGGGTGACGTGTAACCCTCCTTGATGAGGAATTCGGCTGCGCACTGGAAATCAGTGAAGCAGTTTTGCTTGTTGGCCAGCATTCCGCCTACAAGCGGGGAGTTTAGAGAATGGGGCAGGAGAATAGCAGGGTTCATATGGGAATGTGAGAATGTTTATTACAGTCATACAAGTTGTACATGTTCGAAACACACACAGCGGCCACTTTATTAGGAACATCTGTACACCTTATTCATGCAATCTAATCTAAACAACCAATCACATGTAAGCAACTTAATGGTCCATGTCTGCATGATTTTGTACAAGAGATTTCAGTTAATGGTCAGATCAAACATCAGAATAGGAGAAAAGTATGTGACTTTGACCGTGGCTTGTTGGTGTCAGATGGGATGGTTTGAATATTTCAGAAACTGCTGAACTCTTCGGATTTTCACACACAAGTCTCTAGAGTTCTTAGTGCACTGTTTCTACACCGAATGGTGCAAAAAACTTCCAACGAGCAGCAGTTTTGTGGATGGAAACGCCTTGTGTATGAGGTCAAAAGACAATGGCCAAATAGGTTCAAGCTGACAGCTAGGCTACAATAATTCAACCAACAGCTCCTTAATACAGTGATGAGCAGAAAAGCATCTCTGACTGCAAAAACATCAAATTTTGAGGTGGACAGGCTACAAAAATGGTAGATCTCAGATTTCACTCCTGACAGCTAAGAATAGTAAAACTGATTCACCAAATCTGGACAGGTGAAGATTTGAAAAATATTGCCTGGTCTGATGAACCTCAATTTCTGTTGTGACCAACAGAAAACAGGGTCAGAGTTTGGCATGAACAGCACGATACAAGAACCTAGCCTGCCTCGGGTCAACAGTTTATACTGGTAGCAATGGAATTATGCTGTGGAGAATGTTTTCCTGGCACACATTGGGCCCCATAATATTAATCGAACATCAGTTAAATGCCACTGCCTGTCTAAGCATTGCACACTGACCGTGTGCATCCCATGGGTGCAATTTACGATGTTCTAATGACTGCACCCAGCAGGATAATGCACCATGTTACAAAGTCATTTCAGTCTGGTTCCATGAACAGTGAACTTTAACAGCTTCCCCAGTCATCAGATCTCAACCCAACGATGTACCACTGAGATGAAGTGAAGCAGGAGATTCACTACATCAATGGTCAACTGACATAACATAATCATGTCAACATGGAGCAGAATTTCCCTGTAATGTTTCCAAGACCTTGGGGAGTCCATGCCATGGAGAATGCAGGCTGTTCTGACAGCAAAGTGGGAGCCGGTCCCACCCACTATTAGAAGGGTGTCTCAAATAAAGTGGCCAAAGTGTATTTGTGGCTTAATACTCAGGTGTCACTGCGTGTAAAGTGTGGGTGGAAGCTAGGCTACATTAGCTTAAGTGTCTCAAATAATGGTGCATGCATCAGATGTGACTTTTGCACTAGGACATTTTAACCTGCAAGTGAGCACACCTCAGCTCTGTATAAGCACTAGGCATGTCCATTTTACCTTTATGCCACGTTTCCCCATACTCGCCACCTCCTCGGATATTAGCCACAGCTAGAAATCCACCGAGATGCCTGATGAAGATGAGCTGTGAGACACTGAAACACAAAAATGGGGTCATGGACATCTATAACCATGGCAACCTGGAACATGCATTCAACACACACACAGGTAGCAGGGAAGTCCCCCTCCGGGGTGAAGAGAGATGGGGGCACCGCGGTCTGGATTAGAGAAGCATGTACATCAATTAAGGAACCTTTGGGCTGCCTCTATGACACCGGCCGTCGTACCAGGAACTAAATGCCATCTTTAAATATTCATTATGTAGGTAGTGGTGTGACTAGATATTCTTGAGCAGGAGATCTCAAACTTTTTGCTCAAAAGGTCTGCATCAGATTTTTGCTCAAAGTCAGAGGTCCGGAAATATTTTCAATTACAAAATAGCATTTCATGAACTTTACTGAATTAGCAATAATTTTCAATAGAGACATCATGATATACCAATAATGGGACCTTCTTAACGTTTGCTAATCACTTTGGGGGGTAACACGACAAATTATGTGCGCGCGAAATTTGGTAGTTCCACATTGCATTTCTGTACATGAAACCACATTAAGTCTTTTCATGTTAACCATATTGATTCATAAGGTGCATTATGGGCTGGGTTCAGATTAACTTGCATCTCGATCCACATTCAGACCGGGGTCCAGACTTTGAGACCCCCTGTTTTAGAAGAATACAATATCATCTTTATTTATAAAGCACTTTAAATCAACCATAGCTGACAAAAAGTGCTGTACATTACTATCTATATGGTGGCCGACAGTCAGCCTCAACTTGACAGTACCTGGTGATAAGAAGTGGTTTGCGGGGCTGAAATGTCATATGGGACTTTCCCTAGTCTGTCGCCTTTGAAGGTGACATTTGAAGCTATTGGAAAAAAACACCAAAGCTGAGTGAAAGATTGAGGCCAGGAAACGTCACCTGAAGGCAGCGAAACCGAACCTCTTACCTTTACGTTTTACGTGTCGCACACAGCTAGGTGGATCAATCAGTGTGGCTGATAAGGACGCATTTACGGACATTTGTGTAAGGAAAGTATCTGCCACTGTGTGTCTAAGGTGACATAATGAGCCTTTCCGTACCTTCAGCCAGATGCGATTATATGTTACTGTTATTGACATAACCTGGGTGAAGTCGCAGCTAGAATGAATACAGTGGATTTTATGGAAAAATCCAAATACTGTCTGTAGTCAAAAGCAAAGAAGATCTGTAGCTGGAGATGATGAGTGACTAAGTCTCTGTGCCTGTGATCAGAAAGTCACTGGTTTGAGCCTCAGCCCACAGAACAGTCACATGTCCATGGGCCCTTCAGCAAAGGCCTTCACCCCCAGCTCCAGGGGTGCCGCATGTTGGCTGACCCTGTCCTGTGACCCATGCTATGAAGAGCAAGATAGGGTAGGCAAAGAGACGCATTCCAATGTACCTGCACTCATACTTGTGCAATGGTGAATAAAGGATTATTATTTTGAGTGTAATCATTTAAGCAATAATACACACACAGTGTGCGATTGTACTCCAATATATCATGGCTGATTCAGTCGTAGGCATCAGTCTACAAGCCGAGTGCCGAAGATAATCACAGCCGTGATATATTGGAGTACAACAGCACAACTCTGAGTATGTTATTGCTTCTACACAACAGTTTATCAAGTAGCATTTATAAATTAACAGTAATAAGCTACAACAGATAATACTTTGTTTGATTATTTCCTTAAACGATTATGGACCTCAGCGAAAAAGATAAAAAAAACTTGACTGTTGCCGAGCAACACAAACATTCCAGTGCAACACAGCTCACTCTGATGTGAAATGTCCAAGTGCCGTTATACAAAAGTGCCTCAGATTTCTTGGTCGGAACTAACTGTTGTATAACAATGTGTAGTTAAGAGTGATTAAAAAAACCCACTCTGTATGACCAGCTATACAGTGGCAAGGAGTTATCAGATATGTATAACTATGAAGAATAAGGTCATACCAATAGCTAGGTGTTATGGAGATGTTGAATCCTCCGTATCCATAGAGAAATCCCGGATGAGATCCATCCAACTTGATACCCTTCTTGTGGACGATGAACATTGGGATCTCGGTGCCATCCGTACTTGGGTAGAACACCTGGAGAAATGTAAGTAAACAGGTGACGTGTTCCAGATTAATCCACTGAAAACAGCTGGGGCTGGATTCTTAGGGCTAAGGAAATTAAATGTTTGGCTCTGTGCGATGGTGCAATGGCGCGATGGAAGGAAAAGCATGGTCAGCAGTCCTGACATAACGTTCACAGAGAAATGGTGAATCAGGTACCTGATCCAAAAAGATCATGGAGGCTACATTTTTTCCGCTATTATGACATTGACTACCACCATTTTATTCATCCATAAAGTTCCACCTTCTGTTGCTCTTATTGGGTTAAGGGTCACTGTAAAAATGACATTATATGCACACACATACCCCGATACACAAACACCCCGATACACAAACACCCAGCACATTTTTCTGAACTTTCTTTGAAACTGGAGCAATTTTTTTTTTTTTTTTAAAAAAAGGGAGGGGGGGCAAACCCACAAAGTGTGGTGAGAGGCGGTGACTGTACAGAGCTACACCACACACGGGGTCTGACTGGCCCCTATAGTACTCATCTCAAGGACAAGCTGGTAAATGAGCTGTGGGGGAAACACGGCACCGTGCTCCCTTTCTCCTTCACCTTTTGGGGCATCACCGGGAGCAGACCCTGCTAATGCTGGCTCTGTCCCTGACATCACCAGCCACCAAGGACAGCATACCCCCCCCCTTCCCCAACAGGAGACCTGGGGGTAGCTATGGGGGTCAAGAAACCTGTAACAGAGTATAGCGTGCAGGGGCACCACGAGCAGATTGTACAGCTTGCCACATTGCAGGATGCCTAGCAAGAGGAAACCATGTCTGTTACAAAAAAACAGCAAACAGAATGAACCAGAACTGTATGTCATCCATATTTAGAAAAGGGTTTCCATCTCTCCACACACACACACACACACACACACACACACACACAAAAACCCTAATCCCAACAATGACAACCTTGACGGCTACCCAGACCTAACCTTAACCATAGTAACCAAACTAAATAAAAATGCCAAAAGTTTTGTATTTTTTTCATTGAAATCACAGATTTTCATAAAATTCAGTTTTCCCTTCTGGGGACTGAAAAAATGGTTCCCACCACGTCAAAATGGCAGATTTTTATTACATTCTGGTGACAAACCAACAGTGAAATATATACATGACACACACACACACGGTGGGGACTCTCCATTCATTCCTATGGGCATAACCCTAATTCCAACTATGATGACCCACAATGCAGTGCACACAAACCTCCACACACCTTCCTCAAGATCTGTGTATATGCTATTTTCTGTGACACCTCCCTGCCTAATCAGCTGCTGCTGCTTATCTGACTCCAATGTGATGAAGTGAAAGAGAGGCTATGCATGCCTGACAGATCCACTCTCAGGCCACATCAGAAAGCTTGCGACAGCTTTCATCCCGACTATGATAATGAGAGAAAGAGAGAGACGGAGTGGAAGCTGAAGCTGTGGAACAAAGAACAACCTTGAATTGAGAGCCCCCCCCCCGCCCCCCCCAAGTCCATCACAGGTTCACTCATGCAATAAGCCAATTAGAGACACCCACTCTTGTCCCTCGTGGGTAAGGGGGTCCGATCTTCCTGATGCAAAAGTCCGTGTCACAGACAGGCTGCTGTTATTCTTAGCTCTTCCCAGGAGACGGACAGGGAGAGAGGAAGGTTGCACGCCAGCAGAACCATCTGGGCTGGGCTCATTCTCCCTTATTTTTGTTCACAGGCCGCAGAAGGTGCCGCTACAGTTAAAACTCGCCTGGGACCCACCACTGACATGGCAGCGCTGAGCTGACCTGACCAATTATGAAAACAAATGCCAGTTAAAGCAACTGGCAGATATAGCCAGACACTTCATTTACACCTGCATGATGGACTCGCAATACAGAGTAACAATGTTGTATCTCAGGTAGGTTTGATTTACATGCGTTGCACGTCTTGGCCTTCAAATTGCTCTGAGCCAAAAGCATCTCCCAGAAAAATATAGATGTGTAGATATAAGCTAAAATCAGTAAAAGACAACTACAGCAATTCTTTTTATAAAAATGTTTCTTCTCTATAATGGGTTCCCATTTTCCATCCATCCATTTTCCAAACCGCTTATCCTATTGGGTCGCGGGGGGTCCGGAGCCTATCCCAGAAGCAATGGGCA
>JAODJX010000136.1:69153-83350 GCA_026776945.1 Isichthys henryi | reverse complement strand
ACAGCGGAGGAGAGGAACCAAAAACTCCCAAGTAGGGAGAAAAAAAACCTCTAGGGGTCCCAGGTCAACTGGCAGCCCAACCCCCCTGGGCATGCTAACATGCTAACATAAATAGGGAAGTAGTCCTATGGTTTGCTGAGTGCATTGCTCATAAAGAGCAATGCACGCAAGACCATACTGCAAAAATTCATTTTAGAAAAGCATTCACATCATGCGAAGACACAGACTAACTATCAATTTTGAACTGAAATGTTGTTATTGATGAATGTCTCTATAGTTAAAGTGCAGCTGGTGAGTCAAACCATAGGAGCTGAGGATGTCACCCCCCCCCCCCCCCTCACCGTCGCTCTTGCCCTCCTGGGTGGGGTAGGAGTTGTAGAAGAGCCCTTTCCCATCATGGGTCCATGACATGCAGCTAAACTTCACCCGTTCGAGATGGTCCTCCAATGGCTTTGCTCCGTCCACACGCAGGAACCGGATCTCCACCCAATCAGAACCGCTGGCACTGATCCCATAAGCAAAGTACTCACCGTCCTCAGAGAATGCATAACCTAAGTGACAAGAGCATGCACAAAACCACCACCAGGGGGTGCTGCATCATCTCAAATGGTGCAAAAAAATAATATACACATTAATTTAGCATAAAGAGAACACAAAACTTAATATCATAACAACAGATTACAGTTCACTATGCCAAAATTTCAAAAACTTTGTTCAATACATCCACTCATCTGTCAGAAAGGCCCTGCATTCCATTCCAGGCAGTACAGGGCACAGAGGGGAACACCCAGGATGGGATGCCAGGGCACATACATACATACACTGACACAGTTATACTCTACATACAATTTAGAGTGACTACTTAGTCTAACTCAATGGTTCTCAAACCTGTTCCTTGCACCCTTCCTGCCAGAATGTTTTCATTACAACCCATACTGATTTCAACCTGCCACATTCACTATTAGCCTATTGAAGACCATATATGCCTGATTAAGGTCGGGCTATAATGAAAACAGTCTGGCAGGGGGGTCCTCCAGGAACAGGACTGAGAACTACTGGACTAACTGTATGTGTTTGTTATGCAGGAGGAAGCCGACACACCAGGAGGACCTCCACGCAATATACCCAGAAGCTAAGAGGGGGCAAAAATGTGGACTGTCTGGCAGAGAGCTGGGAGGGATGAAGAACGTGGATTATCTGTGGGTCACCAAGGATGGCGCTGGGAAACACTGCTCGAGAAAATGCCCAATGCCCAAGGAACATCACATGATGCCATCCTGTGGACAAAGCCAGATTGACGGGCACATACAAAAGCCAGCCTTACCCTAGCATTTGCAGCTGTGATAGTCAGAGAGAAGTGTCGGGCCGGAAATGGGGTACAAATGGTCTGATGTTCCTTCCCAGGAACTACTAACCTCTCAGAGCTACAGTGCCATCCTCTGAAAAGGTGTTTGGGTCAAGGAACACTGCAGGTTCTTCCTCCAGAGACTGCTGCACATACATCACGCTCTGATTCTGCAGGCCCGTGTTGTAGAAATGGAAATACCTGCGTTGGGAAGCCGGTTCAGTGTTAAGTCAGTCAGTTGGGCTTACTGAATTTCCAGAGGGCATCATATTATAAAAGTACCTGAACTCTCACACTGAAAACCAGAGTTAGAAAACAGGCTTCAACCCCCAGCGTTTCAACATAAAGCATGCGTATATGAAGGCTCTCTACTAAAACAGGAAAGCATTTCACTACATGAATTGTGTCTGACATCAGCACAGCTAGGGCTGCACGATATCACATGGTGACCACATGGAGCATGCACAAAAATCACCAGGGCGTCAGATGACGGGTATTAAACATTTGTCCGAACGCTGGCTTTTCGGTACTCCATGGACATTTACTTACACCCACAATTTATTAATCAGTTCAATAATATGCCTAAAATATCAACGAGAGCCGTATTGTGATGCTCAAAAGCTAGTAGTCTGTATAAATACGGCATATCTTTATGTTTAATAAATGTGTCTGATCTTAAACTGAAAAAAGTACCACCACACCTTGTTTATCCACAATATCTGCTCTTTTGAAAGATGAAGTGGCTGCTGATCTGTCCCTTTCTTCACCGCCAATTCAGTGCTTATCGCTTCCACGATCTACCCAAAAAGTAGTATGTGGCGTGCTCCGCTAACCGAATTTAATAAACACAAGGATATGGCAATTTATACAGATTACTAACTTTTGGGAGCCACAATATGTCATTCATTCATATTTTTGGCATACAACTAATCTGCTTACCAGATTGTGACTAAATAAATGTCCATATAGCACTGAAAAGCCATTGTCCGGACAAATGTTTATGCCCATCATCTGAAGCCCTGGTGATTATTGCGCATGTGTCATATAATTGCGATTATATTGGCATGTGATATCATGCGGCCCTATACACAGCCAACAACAGTCGAGTGGACACAGCCGCAGGTAATCCCACAACACGCAGCCATCAATCCTAGAAGGGCTGCCAGTCTCACCGGCTCCCCCTCTTGAAAGGGCAGCTGTATTTGGGGTAGTCATACAGCTCAGTCATGCGTTCCTTGAACAGTTCCCTGACGGAGGAGCCTTCGAGGAACGGCACGGTCAGCTGGTTCTGAGAGTTCACAAAGTCCTAGAATGAAAAAAAAATCCATCCAGTTTTATTAAAAGAATAGTCCTGCTCAAAACTCAGAAATATAATGAACATTTACGACTGTTCTGTAAAAGCATGATCAGCATAACTGCTTACAGAAGGTAGAACGCCTCCTAGAGGCAGACAACCACATGGCGCCGCATCCTCTCACCTGTGTCTTCTCACTGTCCGGGTCTTCCAGCCAGCAATAGGGATCAGCTATCTTCTCTCCATGGTAGTCGTCCACCTGGGACAGTCCAAGTGATAATTCTCTCAGCTTTACGTCTCTCTCTTCTACGTTTGTGTCATACAGTGCATCAGGTAAACGGTTTAGGTGTCCTGAACGTGTAGGTTACTGTTTCTCGATCCGGTCCCAGCAGAGTCTACGATTTCATTCTCTCGCAGCCCCCGGTAGGGTTAATAGCTGAAGTCAATTGTTACATCCACAATACCCTAAATACCATACATAGTTCCCCAAAACACCGCAGAGACATTACTTCAGAAAAGTCTAAATGCGTGGATTTTCTTCGCCAATTAACATGGTGATTCTCTATTTGAACTTTAAATAGACTGAAAACTGAATAATCACCACGAATAAATTGTCGAATTTGCCACATATACACCGTTAAAGGTAACTGTGCTACCGAAAAATTCAATGACATGAACATGTTAAGTAACGAGACCTGCGTTCCTGATCAAATACAAAATTCATTAAAAGGGTCAAAATGAAATGTTATGTATTTGGTCTTTTTAAAATTTGAATTTAGAAAATACCGAAAGGACGCAAAACTGAACTGTTGCGTGTGAGCGACACCCCGATTGTTGTACAAACTGCCGCAGTAACCAGTGTTCATGGCTGGTAATGAAATGGAAACAAAGCGAATGAGTCACTCTCACATCTGCCGGTTTGCAGGCAGCCGAGCAGGAGAGGGCTGCTACTTACTACGGACTCATCACGGTATACGTCTGGGTATTGGAAAGCCATGTTACAAGCAAAAACGGAATCCGGTGCAGTGGACTAAGCAATAACCGGACGTGAACAACGTGTACAGTAGAATTTCGGGTTCCTTCGAGCCCCTGGAGCCGCTCAGCAAGTATGACAAGGACCTGCCGGGGGACAGGAGTCAGTGAGTGCGACCAAGACGAGTTACTGACGGACAAAAACTCTCCTGGAATGTAACAGCGCCCCCTATCGGTGTAACCTCGCAGCAGTTCGCCAGCTTATCTAACGCCCTCAACGAGACTCAAATTATGCCCATAACGAGTATGAGTGGAAATGATCGTAAATAGAGGATGGCACGAACATAAAAATAAAGCTATATAAATAACACCAACAACAACTAAAATAACGAAACAGCGGTTGTAGTACTGCATATATAATCATTTAACTTTATTGATACTGAAGTTGAGATGTGTCCAACCAGGCACTACAAAGATGGAGAAGATTATCTGTTTTAATTAATTCTATTAAAAATGTCGGAATTAATACATTTTTATTTCTGTCGATTTTATTTTTATGTAATCTTAGTAGCAATATTCATATCCACGTTAACTACGGACTGTTCGATTCGAAAATATATAGTTTTTTTTTTATCAGTCAGTCAACTTATATTATACATGTATTGAAAAGTGAAGAACTAAACAAAAACGTTACATCTGAAATTAACTGATGAAGTGAATTAGCACCACAAGATGGAGCCAATGCGTTTTCCTGGATGAATGACTTACGTAAACAGCGTACGCGGCGCGCGGTTAGAAGGATTTTTCATTTTGGTATTGTTCATGAATGTCATTATTTACGTAATATATTTTGATAAGTTATATAAATACAAGCCAAGTGGCTTTTATTGTCGTTCCAACGATAATACAGTACATAGTGAAATACTTAACTTATATAAGTATATAACTAATGAATACACGCTGTTATTCATTCGCTTCATAACGAATGTCTTCTGCAAGCAGAATGACATCCCGTCATGATGTTGTAATAAAAAGAAAGAGGAACTGGATATGTGTTTTATGCAAACAACAGCATCCACCTGAAACTGAACTGATTCCATGGTGAAATATGAGTGATATGTGTGTCTCCTGTGTGGTAATTGCAGGGAAAAACGTTATTCTATAATAAAGTGGTATTTAAGTACCCCTATCTGTGCTCGACCCTGACCAAAGTCCCCCCAACACTATGATAAACAGACAGGCATTGCTGCCGTCATAAACTCTAAACACACAACTACACATTAACTTGGGTCTTTTTGTCTAAGTGTGACAGCATTTCACATTATGGGATTTTAAAACTGGTCGCATTGCTTGAACTCTTGCTAGAGATCAGCTGAGTGCAGAGTCATTCTGCATTTACGGGGAGTGGACATTTGGGGTTTTGAAATCAGACAAAAACATTAATCACATGTGGGAGTCGGCATTGTGTTGCAACACGCAGGGGTGCCAACAGGTCTCTCAGATTGATCCAGTAAGCATCCGGGTAGGTCGGCGCGCAGTAGCAGAATTTGACGAAATTTCATTAAAATTTGAGAGCTTGCTCATTCAACACTCACCCCTTAGGAGCCAGCGTTAGTTCAAGATCAAAGAAAATACATCCTTTGTCATACACTGTAACCACACTGAACCAAAATAGTGGCAACTCTAAGACAGTGGTGTCCCCTTTGCTCATAGACATTTTGAATACCATTGTGAGGTGGCTGCCTAATTATTAATGGGATGAAACAAGAGTAGAACTTGAAATATGAAAGGTGGCTTTTAAATGCATTCCCCATGATCTGGGTAACAAGCTGTTAGAGCAATTAAACCGTCTGGATGTCTTAAATATTAGTGGCACCCAGCATGCGTACCGCCAGCTTTCTCATGGAACCTTCGGTGTATTGATCCTTTTTGCCTGCTATCCCCTGTTTAATAACCCCCTCAGCCCCCATGACTCTCTCCCACATCGTGGAAGGGCCTCCTGGTCTCCCACAGCACCCCGCGTGTTCGTGGATGTCGACGCTGCATAAGTCCCTTGTTTGCAGAGTCGCTTTCGGAGGGGGCCTTGTCAACGCTCAGCGGCAGTCAGAGTCATGCGGCTGTTTGTTTATCACCTTTCTTATCATCGTAGCACAGTTTCCTTTCTTCTGAAGGCTCTCTTTCACCGCTCGCATGCAGACAGCCTGCTTCCTGGTTGTGGCAGCCTCAGAGAGCCATGCACCGTGCGATGAACACCAGGTAAAGTGGCCTACTCAGAACCAGCTACAGCCTGCTTGTACATGTGTGAGCAGTCAGACCTCACTTTTTGGCATAGATATTGCATGGAATACAGTGACCTTATGTTCTTACGACTCTATGTATTCCACGCAATAACTCTCTTTGCACGCTTTGGGTGGTGACTCCTTACCGTTCTAACTTTCTAATACTTGCGTTCATTTCTGAAAAATGAATCATGCTTCTTGAACTTTTACACTGTGTTCCTTCTGCACTCGGAAGCTGGAATTCCGACTCGGAAAATCAGAGGAACCTCTGCAGCCCTCACCTCAGAATTCATGATGACTGTGCTCTTTATCAGTAGAAGTGAAAGCTGTCGTGTCAAACTGTTTATTATTATTATTATTATTATTATTATTATTATTAAACACTTATGTCTTGTTTGTTTCTCATTAAATTGTGTTGCTATGGTGTTTGTATGCACAAAATACAAATACAACTGATATTGCTGACAATGGCTCACAATTACCCGGGTTAGAACTGGGGCCTGTTTCAGACAGCAGGATTTCTTGCTTAGCTGGATAACTTGTTGGATTTAAGGTAGTCTGGGCTAAATGTAAGTATAGGAAGATAAGGGCGATTTAAACCGGGGTACCTTAAATTCTAGAGAATGCAAGAAATCCTGCTTTTTGAAAACAGGTCCCTGGTATTGCTAAACGGCTCTCTGACTTCTAGTACTGGATGACGGATAACTGTGGTGTGACGTCATTCCCAGCTCAGACTTTCGACCTCTGAGGTAAATTGAAAGCAGGGTAAGCCCCCCTACTCCTTCCTGTATCTCTGCATACGTCGCTCGCCCCTTGGCTGTCCATCTGTTAGGCTGGGTTGTACTGTAGGAGGTGAAAGGTCATGGGTCTCTGAGCATCAGCGATGCCATCTCAGGGAAATTCAGCGGCATCTTCGTCTTCCTCGGTCACTCAGGCGCCTCTGTCCCACCCCCAGGCTGTGATCCATCTCTCAGCGCTTCTCTCTCTCTCTCTTTCTCTTTCATGGGCCCTTCCTCTTGTCCTCACAGGGACCCCAGTGTCCTGGGCCCTCCTGCCCACCCCTGCCACAGGGGCTATCAATACCATCAGGAAGCTCCGTCACCAGCTCCATTCATCATGGCCGAACACCCCCCCCCCATCCCCATAGATACACACTCTCAGCAATCAGGATATCTCCACCAATGTTCTCTCTACTGAAGTTTCTATCTTTTACTATAGCAGAATTAGACTGAAACCGGATACATTCATCAATACATTTGAAATTTGACTGGAAGAAAAGGATGGACAAAGATCAAAGTTCATACATTTTTTTTTACTTAGCGATATGCAGTATAAAAGGCCTTTAATAAGAGATCAGGCTGATCCAAGACATAACTAGTGTGTGAACGCATCCAGAGATGTACGACGATTTGTCTGCAGGATCTGTCAGTTTCCCCAGTAGAGGCATCTATATACACTCTGTACTCAAGGGCCTCCTGGAACAGAGAACCTGAAAGCAGCATTAAAGCAGCCATTCACTGAAGGGAGGGGAGCTCCTATTGGATGAGAAGGGAGCTGGAAAATATTTATCCCTCCACCCAGAGTCTGCATCGCAAATCACTGTGCTGGGGCATGACAGGAAATAACTCATAAAGCATTTTGATGGAGTTCTACGACGTTTTTTTCCTGAAAGCTGAGTGTAACCCATCCTCTTTCCATCTCTCTTTCACTCTGTCCATCTTCTCTTTCAGTCTTGCTTTCCCTCTCCTCATCCTCTCTTTCTGTTTCACTTTCCTTCTGTTCATCCTCTCTTTCCGTCTCGCTTACCCTCTGCCCATCTTCTTTCTTACTCACTTTCCCTCTGTCCATCCTCTCTTTCTGTCCCTTTCTCTCTGTCCATCCTCTCTTTCTGACCCTTTCTCTCTGTCCATCCTCTCTTTCTACCTCACTTTCCCTCTGCCCATCTTCTTTCCTTCTCGTTTTCCATCTGTCCATCCTCTCTTTCTGTCTCTTTCCCTCTGTCCACCCTTTCCTTCTGAAGGTAAGTATTTTAATCTTCTCTCCACCGTGACATAACTCAGGCAGTAAAATGAGGGTGTGGTTAATGTTTAATTAATGGGCAGCATTCTATTTACTTCAGGAAAGTAAGGAGGCCCTTGCTGATTTGTACCCCACGCAGGCCCTGTTTCATCTGAGCCCTAAGGGCTGTTGGGGGGTGGGGGGGGGGGGTGGGAGATGCAGCTTGTCCCCGAAGAATTTACACCAACAGTTGGAACAACGATGTTCCATTTGCCCCCCTCCACCCCCGTCAAGAATGCAGACAATGGCCAGCTCAGGAGAGCAGGAATGCAAGGTGAGGGGGGTAGCAACTGTGGACCCACAGAAAATAGCATTGCTGTCCTGCTGCCCCCCAAGGCCGCTTATAACCACACAGAATCTCTTTGTCTTCCCTTATCCCTTGCCCCCGTCTCCCTCCCTCTGCCTGTCTCTCTCTCTCCATCCCTCTCTACCTTTCTCCATCCTGCCCTCTCTCTGTTCCTTTCCACTCTTTTCCCCTCTTTCCCTTTCTCACATTGAGCTTTCTCCCCTTTTCTTCATCCTTCTCTCCCTTTCGTTGGGTCTTGGGATCGGCATCCAGCATTTCGTAAGATGGGGAATGTAACAGAACCTGCAGCCGATGAATTAGTAGAGGAACGCAGGAATGGAATAACAAATAAAGGCAATCATGCGTCATCAAACTGCCACACTCCTGCACTAATGAGGCAGGGTGAAAAAAAAAAGCCACGCTCAGAAAAACAAATGTTGATGAAACTTTGCCTAAAGTTACTCAACCGGCATTAAATTACAAAGCACTGAACAGGTTTAATATGTCTCAAAGCAAAGCATAGCATCACGACTGCATCAGACTGCTCCTAGATGTCTTTGTTGAGGATCTTACCTTTCTCTGCCAGAAAGGTTTGACTGGAACTGGGACGGGTTCTAATGAGCACCAGGAAACAAAAGAGCGTATTGATGAGACCGGTTTCATCTCGTCTTGCTGAAAAGCTACGGGCATGGGCTGAGCTGTACTTCCAAGAACTCGCCACTAGGGGGGGGTGAGGTGAGGGTGCTGCTGTACATCCACTCTCCCCCGAACATAATCTCTCCGTGACTGCGAGGTTCGTCTCTGAAAGGGTATCGAGTTTCTGAGGGTGAAGGGTCAGAGTTCGGTCATTAAGCATCCACAGGTCTGTCCCAACTGCAACTTTGGGTCGCCACATGATGGGGCGGCACGGGCAGGAGGGCAGATGGGCAGCAGGCCGGATCCTACCATCATCACCCCAGCCCCCCACCCCCATTCACCCAGGTCCATTGCCTCAGGGGTCGGTTCCTCTTAACCGTGGATCGACCTCCAGCTCAAAATCAGTTGCTACTCTGCATCTCCCACCCATTACTGACTTACACCCCACACAAACATCATGCCACAGAACAAACTAAGCCCTGTGTGCTGCCTGTTTACGTAACATCGCGCAAACTCATTTTAGTTAAAATCAAATGAAATAAACCAGTTTAAATGGAGTTTAAAAGCTGGTGGGATCACATCAGCATTTCAGGTACCAGGAGGTCAGGACGTCGAAGGGCCTTTCGCAAACACAACCGAAGAGGAGTCGCCTCTTTTTGCCTCAGCCGTTCTCCTTTGATACTTTGGCTTGAAGTCTTTGAACTGTAAATATTGGGTCTTGTGATGTCATTGGTTGAGAGGGGATTGTCACAACAGTGAAGTAGATATGATGAAAGAAGCACACTGTAAAAGAGCAGACAGGCTTTCATGCTAAATCCCCCCATCACCAAAATAGGGCGTTTGAAATTTGCTTAATTTATAGGCTATTTCTGAGTGCACCCGCCTCTGAGTCTGAGGTCTTTCTGTAGTGTTGTTGTTATAATGGATCCATAGGGGCGTAAGGATCTCTGGGTATACTATTCCTCCTTTGTATTCCACCTCTGTGGAAATAGATGACTACCATTATCTGTTAATAAATCATGATTTCGCTGGTGACACACGGGCTCATTAGACAGCATTGTCCTGTCACCTCCAGCGTTGCTAGTTCCATTTCAGGCCAAGCCCGTAGTCTGAAGCATGTGCTCCCTGTGTTTTGGCACATTTCCTCTCACACTCCAAAGACATGCAGTTCAAGCGAACCAGTGAATCGCATCTGTTGTGTTAGTGCCCTGCCACAGACTGGCACAAAGCCGTAAGTCCAGGGTTTCCCAGGATAGGATCACATGACCGTAACTGGATAAACTGTCACTGAAAATGGATGGGCAGATGATGTCACCGTGGCCTCAAACTCATAACGTGCACATATGTTGAAGCACATGGACGCCTGAACTGCAAACCTCAGTCGTACCCTCAAGTCCGCCTTGCGCAGAGGCCTGAGGAGTGCATGGGTGCTGAAACTCGGCGCTGAAAAGCGAAGGCTCCGCCCTGACCTTTGACAACAATTTAATCTGAGTTGTGAGGTCAAGGAGAGGCCAGCTTTGTCGTAATTGCTTCCTTCTAATAAAGTCAGCGGCGGTAAAGTTTGATGAATGGCTTGTGCTGATGTGAGCTGGTGTTGGCCCATCCTGTCACCTTTACAACCTTTAGGGGCCACCCGCTCTTGAGATGAGACAAATTGCCAGGAAAGTCATGTATCTGGGTTTTGAAGGCATGCTGATGAATATAGAACCCGCTGCTCCTAAACACCCTGACGGATGTCCAGAAAGGCCATGGACTCTGTCAGAGGCGTAAACATTCACTTTTTAAAGAGGCTGTTTCTTTTTGTTTTCTCCGTACAGTACTGGCCTCAGAGTGGGTGTAAGTGTCTTTGCCTAACTTATCAGAGCTCCAGGCTGCTATAGCATTTGCTCTCCATTCCGGTAGCAGATCATCGGTGGGGGGGGGGCTCAGCAGCCTGAGAAGATGTGGTGTCCGCAGTAGGTCAGGAGAACCTGTGAAGGCAGGGTAGCTTTGTGTGACTTAGTGCTGCTGTCTTGGGTCTTGCAATGCACACATCTGACCAATAGGTGGCAACAAGTCAGGAAAAATTAGTACACAAGTGACATGAATTAGTTATTATTGCTTTCATGAATTATAAAAACAGAAAAAATATATATTATATGCATATCTCTATGTTCCATGAGAAACATGCATCTGTGTGGGAATGTGTGTTTACCATTTGTCATTTTCACATAAAGCACTTTGATTTTGAATCCCTTCATTTCTACTCAAAGCTGGGAAAAGTAATTATATCAATTGCAATTTACTGTCACAGAGTCATAGATAGGGAGCCCATTTTTGCCAAAGCAGTGCAGATGAAGTAAAAAACCAAAAACACCAATTGACAATGTAACTTATTCCCTTCTTAAAACAAGCAGCAAAAAAAATTCCAAAGCTACGTAATGTGTTTTGCCTTAAAGCACAATCACAATCAATAAAGTAAGAAAAGAACGGAATGCTGAACTACGGTCACAAACAACCATGGGGTAGGTCATTCAAGTCAAAAATAGATCAAAAAGAGCAACCACTCATAATGAAACACCCTCTTGATATCATTAGTGGAACAAAATGTAGACACAGAACAAACACACCATTCATTGAAGAACAGTCTGGTAATTTAATTAATTTGGGGTTGGAAACCTTAAAGAATATGCATTAGCTTTTACTTGGGCTAAATGGTTTGCATTAAATATCAGTACAGATTTTGGTTCGAAAGAGTGGCCATAGACGTGGATTAACCAGTTAAGTAATGCAGAACAGTTTAACTGTCCCAAACCAGTTGATACGTTATGCAATTTACACCCATTAGGGTGCTTCTAATTTAATCCTGTCATGAAGGAGTATTCGCCACCACCAGAGGATTCTGGTTCTACCAGGCAACTGCTGTATGAGGGATTTTCTGAAGCAGCCAGAGGAGGATAAATCACGATGTGAACATAATATGTTATATGATTGTAAATGAAAGGTTTCTATTTGAAATCACAATGGGCTTGGAAGCTGAGGAAATAAAGGATGCAGAGACATTTTTGGCAGAAATCGAAGCTCATTTGAAGAGCGGCCCTCATTGGAGGAATCGAGGGGGCCTGAGTCTGCAGGTGAACGGAGGTTTTCGTGGTGGGAGAAGGGGAACAAGTTGAATCCCCCGGCCGGGAACAATGGCCTCACATTCGGCTGTGGCCGGAAGGCTGAGAAAGAACCGCAAATGGGGCGATGCAGGTGTCACACAAGCGAGGTGCAGAAAGCCAGCTGCCTTATGGAGAGGAGGGAGGAAAAAAGAGAGAGAGCGTGACGGAGGGAGAGAAGCTGCGAAAAGGCACCTGTTTCCTGTCCACATCCAAAAGGGCGGCATCTGGGCCCAGAACGTTGCCCCAACGTGGGCACCAGGATCCGGAGCTGTCACTCTGCCTTCCTGGGAAAGAACGACGTTCGCTCTCCAGTGTTTCAGGTGGGATGCAGATCACATGGTAACATGCCTTAGTATGAACTTTTAATAACTGGCTCATACAATTGACTTTCGCGTTGGGAGCTCGCACAGGATGCTCAGGCACCCCCCAGGCATAAGCACCTGCTCTGGTTTTTCATTCCCCATCACCTTCAATTTATGTAAATCAAGATGTAGCCCTTTGTCCATGTCCTTACCCTCCTTCGCTTTTTAATGTCTCCACAACGCGTCACTTTCACTATTCCGCTGCATGGCCTGGCATCACCTTTTTGTTAATAGTGGAGTCTGAAATACGCGGTAACAAACGAATCGAAACTAATTGATCTAATTTGAAATTCCGTCATATTAGTGTCATTTATCTCTTATTTGTTGACAAGTAAACTACACAATAAATGCATTCTGAGGCTGGCGAGCGTGTAAACTCAGGGCTGGGATGTGAGGCCTTTCACAACAGTAGGATATCCTGATTTGTTTACATGGCTCACACACTTTTCTTCCTGCCCGGGCTTGATTTAGACTTCCCCTTCCACGGGGGCCTATTTTGAGCATCCTCCAGCTTGTTTTCGTCAACCCCCCCCCTCCACCCCCCGGCCTGGCTGTGACTGGCCCATGCCTTGAGCCCTCTGAATGCTTCTGTGGCACCAGAGACGACATGCGTGGATCCTCCAGTGCCACAATCAACACGTCCAAGAAAACAGCAGACGTGTAATACCGGTTAATTAACTGGACCACTCATTAAAGCCCATGATTATATTATGCTGTGAATTTTTATTGAACTCTAGGCGGATTATACCAATATTGTTTCATTAAGCATTCACAAAGGATTAATTAGACATATTACATTAATTAAATGTGCTCATCAAGGCAAGTATCGCCCCCTAGCACATCCAGAAGGAAATGCAGGGGGGTTCTAGTCTGCATCGTTCCAGTGACATAGTCTTTAAAATCCAGCAAAGATAGCACTGCACCGAGCACTGCACTTATTGGTCGAAGATTGATGGGGCCACTTAAGGTAAGGTAGGCTTAAAATAAATTGTTCAAATTCAAAAGATAAGAAAGAATAGCCTAGTTGACTACAAAATCATTTAGCTGAACAAAGCTGAGCTAGACATCCTGTTCTAAACCAGTTCAGATTATTTCTTTGCTTTTGTTTATCAAAAATATTGTCTTTCTGTCAACGTGTCAACAAAAATGATAGACTATTACTGCCTTGTTTTGCTTCTGGTTTTCTAAAGGGCCTTTTTTTACACTTTAATGCATCATGGCATAGGATCATCTATTGAAGGAAGCTCAAAAAAAACAAAGTTTGTTCTTACAATAGAATAGAAGTTCCTGTGATTTGAACCTTTAATCTTTTGATCTATTCATTCATTCACCTGCCAGCCCTATTGAAACTAATCATTTTATTTTAATTTAATAACTTATCCTGGACTGACTTAATTAATTGAGCATGTTTAATCGTAGGCGTTCTGGGGATGGAGGGTGTGAGTCGGCGGCCCTGGTGACTCGGAGCAGTGTGGAAATTCACCAGGACACAACGGCAGGCACAGGTGTGCGGCGGATTGAGAAACGTCCAGGGCTCGCTTTCTCACTCACAATCATAGGATGTGGCAAGCAGAGCCCGATTGTTCAGCCGCCTTCTGGAGCTGACGAAAGTGTTTCTGTCTTCCCGGTGGAAGTGTGCAACCCGTGGCCCACTGCTGGGAACCCCCTTCTGGAACCTTCTCCTATCTCTTCCTGTTTACAAGGCTGGGACCTAGATCTCTGGCCGATTGTCTTACACCGCGGGCGGGGGGGGGGGGGGGGGGGGGGGGCCGGGGGGGGGCGGGGGGGGGGGGGGGGGGGGCGGGGGGCGCCGGGGCGGGGG
>JAODJX010000136.1:49981-69143 GCA_026776945.1 Isichthys henryi | reverse complement strand
CTGCCGCTGCTTGTTCCACTGCGGGGCAATTCTAAGTGGGCGCTTTGTTTTCACCCCCCCCCCCCCCCCCCCGCAGTCTCCCTTCTTTCCAGCGGATCTGCACTTCCTGGCTTACGGACCACTGCAGTGAATTATTATCATTGTTATTACTATTATATTGGAATTACGTTGTCATTATAATGCTTAGCAGCTGCTTATATCCGAGCCAAATGCTTCAAGAGCACAGTCATCATTTCTCTTTTTGGATCTGAAGCAGTTAACTCTGCAGATTGACGGTACGCTTCCTACACCGGTGTGTGTCCCGCTGTCCTTCACATAGAGAGCTGGACTGCCCCCTCTGCCTTAGGCCATTGAGCTGTTTCTAGCCACCCTGGGTCTCCTGGCCGCCCACTGACCCCTGCCTCCGGGCCACAGTTCCTCCACAGGGGATGGAGTACCATCCCTGAGCTCTCAGAATGAAAATGCAACCGTGTGAGGACACCTTCGGGCTACGAACAACCCAAAGCAAACCAAGACTAAGGGCGGCCTGGATACAGGCTATTCAGCCTCTCAGAATGCTGTGGAATAGCTGAATTCCTCAAGGCACTTTCCATACAATGACGCTTCTTAGCCCTGGTCCTCTTGATCCATTGTGTGTCCTGCTTTCTGTTCTAGCTGAGCCCTTGAATAATTAGACTTATTTCAAGCTATTAACCGAATGCTCTGCAAACTTAAAGTCATATGACTGAAAAAGTTATTCGAGGACTTGCTATAAATTTTATTTATACTGTATACTAGATTAACTCAAATGATTGCATTTATTTTTATAAAATTGTTAAATTAAATTAAATTCGCATTAAAGGTTTCCATTATCATAAGACTGAATATACATTAATTATTTGTTTCACGTGAACAGTCCTTTATTTCATTGTTATTTAGAGCTGAAAGAGATTGATAATTCACACATTTAAAATCAATAAACACTCTATTGATCGTTTTAAAGAGAAAAACCCATAATTGTCTGGTAATTATCTGGTAATTTCTTCAACATTACATTTCCCAACAGCAATCTGGTGAGTTCACAGCTAATTGATTTTGCAAGAATTTAAATAAATAAGCATTTAAAATTTGAAATGTAAGTTTAGTCATTTGGTTAAGTCTTGTCATTTAATAGCTCATTTGGACCGAAAACCAGCATAGGCAGGGCTGGGATGCATTGCATTACAAGCTTAAGGATCTGAACATACTTTTAGTTACAGATCATGCTGGAGTCCCGATACTGTCAACCTTTCCATCCCTTAAAATAAAACCCGTTTACCTCAAAGATTCAGCACTGAGCTTAGTACATAAACGGAGCCCAGACTGTGTGAGATTTGAAGATGTCAGCCGGCTTTTCATCTGGCTGCCCTATCAAAAAATGAAAAGCTATACAGAGTGACTGTACATCTTTGAAGAAAAGCCGGCCACAGAGCAGCAGTTTGCCGTTCTCACGATGACACTTAAGCTGTTTTTCTCCATCGCTGTACTTTCTGGCGTGGTCAGCGCGGCTTAGCGCAGCGGGGCTTAGGGTATGGCGGAGTTTGGCCGCGGCCTTTGGGGCCAGATCCTCCAGGCATGAGGTCACTCGTGTGAACGTTAGCGCCAGGGCGCCAAGATGCGGCGAAATCGTCCGCAATGACAACTAAAAGGAAAACAAACAAAGGGACAGCCTGCGGAGCTGCGTCACTGTGCACACCACACCGCTGCTGCCAGCTCTCTCCTTTCCTTGGTCCCCCCCCCGACAGTTTTCTTCAGATGAACCCAAACGAGGCCTTTGGCAGCTCTGCCGCGCCCTCAGCAGGACTTCTCTTCAAGAACCAGCGGGAAGAGGAAAGGAGTCTGTGGACCCCAGGGCCTGCAAACAACACCCTCAAATTAAACTTGTTTTGGACATCCCACTCTTAGCCTCTCCACGGGTCACCTATGAGACTTAAAGGCCATCCGGGCTGGGGGTCTGGCTGCCTCACGGACCTCGGCGATCCCGTTACGGTCCAGAGAGGGATGAAGCACTGCCTGGAGAGCTGTTTGTGTCTGCAGAATTTTTGCGCGACAAAACAAAAAGCCACAACAAAAATCGTCTGCTCCATTTCAGCCTCTCTTCCTCAGATGCTATTTTAGGACTCTTCATTAGACAACAAGGAGACGACAGAGGGAGAGAGAGGGAGAGAGGGTGAGTTTTTAGGGTGGAGGTGGCAGGGTTGAGAGAGGACAGAATGCGAAAACGCAAACCCCCCCCCCCCCCCCAACCCCCCGTTTGGTCACTACGTGCTGTGTGACAGTTTGGACTCGCACATCTTTCTCCTCAGCCAACAAACAGGACGGGATGTTTTTACTTGCGTCACTGAGCGAGGAAATTAGCAAGCATGACAGCGGAACCCCGCAGCTAAACAGGTCCGACCTTCACGCCTCTCATCAACCACACTCTTGTTGTGATCCTCGCACAGAGCCAGGTGATTATGCCTACAAGCTGATACACACAACCACTCAGAGCACGTCTGAGTCACGGCATGATGGGTGTGGATGGAAAAATAAGGAACACTTTCAGAGAACATGAGGTCAGCCTGTCTCCCATGGTTCAGGGAAAGCAAAGAGCGAGCAGAAGAATGACCACGTTGTTGTGGTGGCCATCAAATGACCTGGGCTACACTGATGTTGGCTCTAAGCCGGATGTCTACCAGTGCATCATGGGAAAACAACACAGGGTGAGCTTAGTCAGGACTTAAACAAAACAGCCATAAAATTTACAATAGCATTTATATTTACATTCCATTGCATTTACTTATCAGACATTGTTATCCAGACATCTCAGTTTTATTAAGTTTTTGGTACACTGGGATAAAGTTATAGACATGTCTCAGGTACTCTGCACGTTAAAGAGTAGCTTTAAACTTCAGATAGTTAATAGAAAGCCTGAAATGCATATTATCCAGTACAAGGCAGTGGAGACATTTTCAAAAACAGAACAGAAAAGTCTGTTGCTTTGGTGCCTTCAAGCTGGGTTGGCACAGGACATGTGAAAATCAAAGCAGGAACTGTAGATAGTTTGCGCTAATTACTAAATCTTCCCTATCAGGAAGACAGTTACAGTGCTAAAATAGCAAGACTGTTTTTATCTTTGCGTGCTAAAAGAGCATTGAGTATTTTGGATATATGCAGATGTGCATTCTTTTATGCTGTGTCACAATCTGGTTCTTGGGGACCCATAGCCAGTCCATGTTTTTGCTCCTTCCCAGCTCCCAGTAGGAGGGAGCAAAAACGTGAACTGTCTGTCGGCCCTCGAGGACAAGATTGTGAAACACTGTTTCATGCAAGTTAATAAAGACACAGAGCAGACACACCACACTAGTAAATAGAGACACAAGGAAGGCGGACTCAGTCCCGACTCCTGCACTTTGCAGGAAAATAGAAATTTGATGAATGTGTCTGCTGTCTGACCCAGGCGGATAGAAAGCAGGTGCTTTGTGTCACTGAGGGTAGTAAACAAATAAATACAATGTGAGACCTGGAGTTGCACAGGAAGTGAGTGGAACATCTGCAGAGCCTGCTGACTGGAAGGCATAGACATCGTGGGAAGCACATGAATGAAACAGACATAGACCCCTCAGGTTATCAAGCGGAGCGAGTTACGGGATCTTGTGTACAACACCCACTGCAGTCAATCCACTTTCTGGCTCTCTGGGAAGCTTGATGTCATCATGTCGAAATATGTGCAAGCCAAGATTACAAGCCTGTACATGTATGTTTGTGCTTCATTGAGACACGTACTGCAGAAGTATACTTGCATAGCTTTGGTCGCGTCCAAGAACACAAGAGCTCTCTTTACTTAAACTCAACCAGACGTGTTTATTTAATAGCATCATGAAAATACTTACATTTTAAAAGCATTTTTAACCTGTGCATGATACCTGCAGTGTATGGGATGCACTGATGACATACTGTGTTACAGCACAAGATTCCTGCTTTGGTACATTCATCTATAAGAGTTATCTGCAACCTACGGTAAAATATATGGATTACAAATGCTATGAATTTGTATTTTGGTTTACATAAGGACTTGCAAGGTGATGCAGAAATGAACTTGGCTACCATAATTGTGCTGCATATCTGTGATGATATTGCAGCAGGGCATGACAGATGACAATCGGTAGGGCGGCTTGCAGGCAAAAAAAACATCTGAAATTATTATTTCTAAATGCAAAAGTAACAAGGAACAAAAGGAGCATGAGGAGTCTAAACACAGACACAGCAGCAAACAAGGACTAAAACAAAAGCCAAACCAAACACGAGGAAACATACAGGCTCAAATCAGTGAGACAGCAGGGACCAAACAATTAACAAACACATGGATCATCTACAACTAATACACAGGCAGGTAACACAAACAGCACATACAATGACCAACTGACCTTGGCCAGGCACATATATACACAGATAACAAGATTAGACGAGAGACAGGTGAGAACCATTCACAAGTAACCAAACACTATGAATTATGGGTAATAAGAAACAGGTGTGGGTAGTTACAATTAAATACTAGGCACTGGTGCTGCACTGGAGCCTTAGGGAATTAAGTTGAAACAATGATAAAACTAGATGTAAACAGGGATAACTACAAAGGTACAAAAACAGGGATCCATACAAAAATTTAAGCTCCCAGTTATCAAGGTGCTGTGCTCACAGAAAGTCTTGAGATGCTTCCTTAATTTAGTAAAAATATTGAAAATGTATTGGTTTTATAATAAAAAAACATTACTTTATTCACTTGTTTTCAAAAATATATATCACATTACAAACAACCAGTAGCGTTAAATAAAACATAAATTTCAAGTAGAAATGAAATTAAACCAAAATTATTGTTCTAAAATAGTTGTTCCGAGTTAAAAAGTTCCTTGACTAGCAGTCTTCTTGGGTGCTTTTTAACTAGTAACACAATTGCAAAAACATAGAACTCCAAACATTTGTATTTAGTGTCCCTCTGAAGCCAATGACTACAATATTATTGCAATTAATAGCAAAATGACAGAAGTGAATGAGTCAGTTAAAAAAAATCATAGCACTTAATAAAAAGAAAATGTCTGCGCAGAAGATATATGCAGAGATGTAAAACATTGTCTGTCAATGGACTTTTTGGTTATGAAACCAATAAATTTGCAACATTTTTACACAACCAAACGCCCCAAGATTTTCCATGAGCCGTCTATCCAAAGTATCCAGTTGTGGCCAGCCTTGAGCCCAAGATAGGGGAGCTGCCTGGTGCTTAGCTGTTCTCTTAGCCCATCCAGCAACACAACAGTCCAGGGAGCTAAAGTAAATACCAGGAACTAAGAAAGGGGCTACAACACTGAGGAAGGAACAGGATGGCCTGCAACACCTGCTGGCCAAATAGAGAAACAGGCAGGACAGGACAAGGCAGGGACTGAGCCTGGCCTGTGCTTTGTGGATTGAAGGTGTATTAAAATACGAAGCTGCTGAGAAGGCAAATAGGTTCCAGATTTCTAAGCATCTGTGACAAATAGGGTCTGTGAGACTGAATGCTGTTATAAGCTGTATTTGTGAATGCAAGTGTTACAGTAAAGTAGGTGCTGCTAGGACAGTAATAGACATCAATAACTCAGGTTATTCAGAATTGATTAGATTAGTTTTCTTTTTTTTAACTGAAGTTGACCCTAATTAAATTCTATTGTAGATGCATGAACCTTTTATTTCTTACATACTATCTAGGTACTAGTATAACCCACAGAAAAATTGACAAATTTAATAAAACATGGTTCAAGAATGACAAAAATCACAGGTGTATACATGTATGGCATTTAGTAACAACCTTCATATTAATACAGTTTTTAGCACGGTTTGATTGATATGATATACTATACTGTACATGTTCGAACATCAAGTGACAGATCTTTTGGAAGCAATTATGAAATTTATTGAATAAATATCAAATGCATCACCTTAACTAGAGTTGGTTCATATGTGAGCAGTATCAACCATTCAGCAACTTAAGGGTGTGTATCATTATTTAACGGAGGCTTTTGTCCAAAGTGATGTGCATTTATGAGAGCAGCACCAGCAGGCATTCCTGGAGCAATTAGGGGTTAAGGGCCTTGCTTTGGGACCCAACAGTGGAATCATTTTACCAGCCACGGGATTCAAACCAGTGACCTTCACAGCACACTTACACACAACACCTGTCCTGTCATGTAATGTACCACAATACAGTTATGTCAACTCTTTTAAAATTTTCTTATAGAACTACAATACAAATATATCCCCTAAGACATGTCAGTATAAATCGTGCTTGGATTTTAATCAGCAGAAATGAATAAAAACAGAGCAGTATCCCAGTACAACAATCACTGAACAAGTCAAAATATGTACCATCATACTATATTCAGCAACTATTACTTAAATCTAAGTGTTCTGTATTCTGCAATTTTTCCCACAAGCTCACATTTACAAATTATTACGTTTAAATTAGCCAGCTGAACGACAGATTTGACAAGCTTTATAATGCTAATGACAGTGTTATAGCTAATAGCTGTGCTTGGTGTAAAGTCACTGGCTCTTTTAGTCTTATCGATAAATAAGGACAAAGAGAACCTGAGCAGCACTGGATGATTATAATGCATGAGTGATGGGTTCCACCAAGCTGATTAATTCTTTGCTTGTGCCTGACACGCTAAGCAATAGCGTGGCTCTGGCTTGGGTGGAGACAGTGTGGGATTTTACCCGGCCCTTTCCAGGTACGATTTCTTGAGAATTGCGTTTTGGGACACTGGTAATTACAGGTGAGTCACTGCGGTTTCCGCTGGCTGGACGAATTATCTCAACATAAATTCTGCCCTGAGGTCCTGTTCACCAAACCCCATGAACCCTTACTGTAACTGAAACTGCATGCAGGTAACTGCATCACCAAAACATTCAGCTCGGATCATTGTGTTATTTTCAGATTTCACCACAATTGGATAAGGCTGTGGTTCTCATAAAGGGACACTCCCAGTACATATCCCACCCTAAAGTGATATATGGATATTGTGTATCTGTGACATTATGATGTCACAGTCCATGTGTCAGAGTATTTTTTTCCAAAATAGCTCTAGAACTTCATAGAATAGTTTTAAAATACACAATCAGTGATTTTGGTCAATAATTGTGGTGAGGGGGGAGGGGGTGACTTTATATCAGACCAAGAGTCTGTCGTATCATTTACCAGATTATACGGTTCTTACCCTTTTAAATTCTATTGTGCCCTGATCTCAAAACAACTGCTAATCACAAATAAGAAACTTAAACAATGAATAAGTCTTTCAATTAAAATCCATCTGACTGAAGTGCCAGATGAGCTGTGTAGGGACATCCTATATACATTCATCCAAAGAAATTTAGAATTTTTATTCATGTATAGAGATGAAACTATTTGGGTTGAATTACTAGTTCAAAGGTGCTCCGGAAGATGTCCTACTGGAACTAGAGCCATTTTCAGCTTACAACTCAATAGCCTCATTAACTCCCTCATCTTCTGTTCTTAAGTGTAATGAATTAGAAGCAAATTTAATTCCCTGGCAGAATAAGCGCAGACTACAGATGCCAAGCCATGCTTGCAATTATAATTTTTTGTTATGCCGTTATCGGGATGATGAGATTTTTGGACACACGTGTCCTCCTGTTTGACCCTTGGTCCTTCTTTTTGGAAACAGGTGTTCTCCTCTTTGACCTTTGGTGGTCATTTTTGGGTACAGGGGTCCCATTTTTGACCTGTAGTCCTCCTTTTTGTACACAGGCATCCTGCTTTTTGATCCTGGGACCTCCTTTTTGAACTTGGGCATCATCCTTTGTGACCCTTGGTCCTGTTTTCTCTCCACAGGGGTCCTCCTTTTTGACACATAGTCCTCCTTTTTGGACACAGACCTCCTACTTTTTGACCCTTGGTCTTCCTTTGTGACCCCTAGTCTTCCTTTTTTGAACACAGGTGTTTTCTTTTTTGACCTCTAATCCTCATTTTTGGACACAGATGTCCTCCTTTTTGACCCTTGGTCCTCCTTTTTGACCCTTGGTCCTCCTTTTTGACCCCTAGCCCTCCTTTTTGGACACAGGCCTCCTGCTTTTTGACTCTTGGTCCTCCTTTGTGACCCCTAGTCTTCCTTTTTTGAACACAGGTGTTTTCTTTTTTGACCTCTAATCCTCATTTTTGGACACAGATGTCCTCCTTTTTGATTCTTGGTCCTCCTCTGGTTACAGGTGTACTCCTTTTTGATTCTTGGTCCTCCTCTGGTTACAGGTGTCCTCCACTTTAGACTTATGCCGGTGTTCAGCCTATCAGAGACTCTTAGTCAGGTTTCACAACTGCACCGTCTGTCTCAGTCCACAAACCAAACAAAATGGTGGGTGAACCTTCCATGAAATGCCAGTAGTACTGCCTTCTGCTGGGCCACTCGAGGACTTTCTCCCCACTCAAGACTATCTCGAGGCCATGTTCCTGCAGCCAATCTCCCTTTATTCATGAGAAGAATAAGACCAGGAAGGATGTCGGCTTTTTACAGGAAACAAAGGCGATATTGTATCACTGCTACATGTAGTATTTCACCGGATTTTCTCACACTGTAGTAGAAACAGAAATTATTATGCCATAAATAACACAGAAACGTCACTTTTAGGCCATGTGCAGTGACCAGCTTGTCATGAGCAATCCACAAATGTCCAATGAGCACATCAGTCATTGTTACTAAACTACTGGATAAAATACGGTAATCTGCTCACTCCAGGTTTTCCATTCCTTAAAAGAGGACAGCAATGGCTCTCTGGAGACCAGATCTGAATGTCCTACTCACCCAAGTCCAGAGTCATGCAAGTTGAGGAACGTATTCTGTGGTGTAACATCCGTTAATTTTGGGTAGAAGATCAAAGATCAAAGGCTTCCTTTGTCGGAAGATTCCAAATCCAGTCTCCTGTTGCTTTCAGTGTTGTGTATAATGGTCTATGACGAATGAGATCTTGGTAAAGGCGATTATGGTTTGGTTACTATATTGTAATGACCTGCAGCACCGTCATTCTCCTGTTCTGTACAGGTCCCTTTAATATAAGGCAATAAGCATTAACAAGTGATGAAAACATTATTGAACAAATATAGTAAGGTGGACATTTTGCTATAAAAGACTGTCTGGAACAGGACAACTTCAGAAAATGTCAACTTCAGAGTTACTTCAGAAAATGACGTCAGTCTGACATATTTCTACACACAACAGTCATTAGAGGGACGAGAACTGCTTAATATACTCGTATGACTTATCAACGGGGTCCACTCCATGCCCAGACCTGCTCAGAGACACTGTCTTTCGAAATGATGGACTGTAAAGTATTATGGATAGTGGAACTAAACCCCCCCCCCCCCCAAACACAGCTGTGCTGTAGACCACAAATACTCCGTAGACCAAACATACACGACTGGAAAAAACATGACTGTTTACACCATCCAGCTATTTAAACTCCAGGGTTTCAAGCGTGTGTGGTTAGGCTATTCACTGATATGTCGTTAGCTAGTTTAAGGCAATCACCCAGAAGATCATGCGCTCTTTTTGATGGTCATCACTTGTGACATCACATGTTTTTCCTGTTAATCACAGAGTGTCAGTGTCCCTCAGGAATGTAACAGTCTGAAGTTCCATCGATCTGAATCAAATGGCAATTGTTGCAGTGCTTGACTGGTTTTTTGCAGGATACACGCACAGTTGCTTCCTAGAGCTTCCTGTGAATTTTGAGCCATCTCCCCTATCATCATCAGTATCAACATTCCATGTCTCTAAAGGGAGCCTCCCAGACATGGCCGCTTTGCTTAGCAATTCCAGGCTTTCATTCACAAATTTCCCACGCTGAATGTATTCCATAGCCCTCAGGAAGAGTGTCCTCAAGGACACTGCTGAAGTACTACTTAAGTTCCTTTAAAACTGAATAGGATTAATTTAAAGTTCAGGCATGTCCAGTTACTTAACGCTTTCTGCTACAGTCATTTCTGTTGCCTGCCTCTCTGCTACAGTTTATTCTTCCATGCTATGGAATTAGCAGGTTCTGGACGCCTGGTCTCCCTTTGACAGAGCCCCTCCCAGGGCAGACACAAACAGTAACTCCAACATCAAAGGCGAAGTGTAGCGGAACATTTGCGTGACAGCTATTTAATCAGAAACAAAGACAGTGCGGTGTCCTCTTATTTAGACGGATGCCTACTCCTATAGTCAGAGGGCTCTGTCATTCCGTCGGGGACACATGGCGACAATACAGATGGCGCTGTGTCCTACTTATTGCCCACTGTTATTCTCCGAAGACAATAAACGCAGCGCTAGTCACAGCAACAGGGGGATACAGTTAAAGCAGCACATATCCCAGTGATGGACAGGCAATATCGCAAAAAAAAAGCCCATATATGAAAGAATCAGTTGTTGAGCTACGTTTCTTCTCGGGCTCATGTTCATATGACAGATGGAAACATTAGCACAACGTGGAATGTGAAAACTGAGAGCAGCATGGAGGCGGACACATCTATTTTCCAATAACAGAGTTTGAGGTTATTATATGAACCGCTGGGGCAGTTAACTGTTCCACTGTTTTTCATTGGTGATGAAATATCGTTCTTTCATCTTGATCACCTTACTCAGCAAGACCTGAACAACAGTCCATTTTAGGGTCCATCATGTGACCGGGACTGAAACCGGCATGAAATCCCCCAAGAAGATGTAAATATCATGTTCACTCACCATGGATTCCACACACATTTTCTCATCACACCTTTTTTTTTTTTTTTTTAAAAAAAAAAAAAAAAAACCAATTCTGATTCTGATTATTTATGAAGCAGCTATTTCTAGAAACTTCAGAGATTTCAGCACAACGGGTAGAAATCCATATCGAAGCATTTTAAATTTAGAATATCTAACTCAATTATTAGCTAACTCAAGGGGAAAATGCGTCCTGCAAAATGCTACTGCCTGGCCATCGGGAAGCTGCTTCCTATGAGCCCCCATACATTTCTACCCATTGTGCTTGACTGCTTTGGGGACAGGGATGCTACGTGTGAGTAGCAGTCACCAGGCAGATGCTGGAAAATATAGTTTTGTTGCTATGTTTCAAACTCTAAGCCCAGTGGAACAGGTAAGCTGCAACACAGAGGTACTGGGAGAACCCAGTGGTACTGAAACAGCCCCGGAATGTTCTTCGCAGATTAAACTTTCAGGCATTTTGGGTACAAACTTTTTTCAAATGACATGCCTGCATGTAGAAACGAATTGCAATTTACCCAAAATATAAGAATAAACAAACACTTCCTGGGAAGCATTTCAAACAATAAGTTTAATACTGCCATCAATCAATTTTTCTTCAAAGGAAACGCAAAAGAAAAAATAACAACTGAGGCATTCTTTCTTAGAGACTTGGCAGTTCGCCTGGAGATCACAGGTTAAATTATCCGTGTCCTTCTTCACATGGTACTGCTTTCTATAAGATGGCAATGCCCTGTTTAGAGTTTCTTAAGTTCCAATAATACCCAGAAATAATTATACAAACGTGGGACCGTCTCACTACCGCATAAAATCTATAGCAACTCACTTCATGTCTTCTATTCATCTAATCCATGAAGATTTATACAGTTTTTCTGCACTGCTATGTCCTCTTGCTTGCTGTTGTAATTAAAGATGACAGCATTGCCTTTTGGAACTGTAGTATCACAGGTGATTGAAGTATGCAGGTAATCATAGGTAATGAGAATGTTTGTTTTCTTTTGTCATAATTTTATTACTCTTCTGCCCTGATTCATTTTCAATTTAAACTTCATTTACTTTGGAATGACGCTGGTGCTGTCTTTCTACTTATTGCATAACTGCTTTGTAGCTGAATAGTTTCGCACACTTGCACTTATGTAACACACGCACAAACGCGCGCGTACGCGCACGAGCGCACACACACACACACACACACAGACACATGCACACATACATGTCAGGTAAACATATCTTTATGGGGACCGCTCAGTCATTTCTATGGGAAAAATGCTAACGCTAACTATGACACCCTTAACTCCTATCCAGCCCAAACCATAACCATTTATGTAACCAAGCAAAATACAAGAGTTTTTGCATTTTTAGTTTTTTCATTACAGTCACAGATTTTTATTAAATAAAACTGGTCCACATAAAGGGTATTCATCACGTTGTGGGGACATTGTGTCCCCATAAGGTAAGGTATACCCGCTCACACACACAGGTGTTCTGGCAGAGATATTCCCTCCGATCCTCATCAGCAGGTTGCCTGTTGCCGTTATTCTGTTGCAGATTTTATTCGTTGTGAGTGACCTCGAGTATCCCGAAAGGTGCCTTCAAATAAAATACACAATTATGATCCATTCTTCTTCTGCACTTGCTTGTTCTATGCTGGGTTGCAGTGGTCTGGAACCTGTCGCAGAAGATATGCGAGCAACACACAGAATTTGGCAAGTATATTTCCAAACTCCTGAAGAAGATAGGGAGAGCACAGGTGGGGGGGCGGGGTTTATCATCATCATATTTGCAAAACTACAGCCACTCTGAATGAGCCCCTAGACAAAGGCCGTGGCCACCCAGTGGGGGGTGCAGAGCTGTGGAATTTTCTCTCCATACATCCGGACCCCACAGCCTTTTCCTGCATCGGGAGCACAATGCTGAGCTTGGCCACAGATAATGACTGCTGTCTTTACTGTGTTAAACCCCTCCCCACCCCTTTATTTCATTTTATTTATAGAATGAAACACAAACTATTTATAACTCTGTGGCAGAAGATACACACAGGAATAGCCTGCTGTCTATATATTACTATTTAACAATTTGCATTGCCTTTTATGGACACCAGATAATGGGCAGACTGTTGTCTATATAAGATATATTCATAGTTTATGCAATTTTTACTAAATTATATGAACCTTGAATATGTTTAAACCAGGGTGTAAATGCAGTATAAAACAGGAAGTAGTCTCCCCAGATGGAAATGTATCCTGGGCAGAGAAATCCCCTGAGGTCTCAGTGTTATCTGCTAGATCCACGTGACAGTTGTGTCATCAGAAACGACAGAGGAAGGACAGCGATTGTGAGTGGATGTGTGAATATGTAACGTGCTCTGTGTGTGTGTGTGTGTGTGTGTGTGGTTTTATCTGTATATGTGTGTAGACATTTCAGAGCCTTCTGTCAGTTTTACACATTTTACACATTTATACAGCTGGACATTTTCCAAGAGCAAATTCAGTTAAAAACTTTATCATATAGAGTCCTAGAGCAGGACTCTTTCTGTGGGACTTGAACCCATAATGTTCATATCCTTATGCTGCTCTCTACCCTTTGTATTGTGAGGGCACTTCGAGTTCAACATATAGGAAACAGCGATGGATCTCTGGTGAAGCAACATGCAAAGTATGTCCCAGTGTTACACCCAAGCATTTGCAGAAAAACAACCTCAATGCCACAAATACTTATATGGACATAAACAATCACACATATGCATATGTGGGCACGGACACGCTGTTGTAAACACAGGTGAACGCACATACGCACGCAGTTTCTCGAGGAGCCTGTCATTCCTCTGTGCCCCAGGCCTCCAGCCAGCATATCTTCATCTCCGCACCCATCAGCACCTCTAGGTGAGCTCCAGGAAGCGTCTCACAGACATCCTGCCCCTAACCCACACCATGACCAATTACAGGCCTTGCCACCACTGCTCTCAGCTCAGAGACGCTGATAATTGATGGGCCAAAACAGACGTGATCATGAAGGAGTCTAATGTCGGACTGAAGTTACGCAAAAGCACGCCTTGGTCTCCCCACCACCATCACCATCATCATCATCATCACACACGACACACTTGTCAGCCCTAACAGGACATCCTTCAAGTAGCACTGGCCATTAATTCATGCAGCTTTGATTCATCAACGGGCCACGAATGAAACCTGGTGCATCTGAATAAAGTGTCAGGGATTATAAAAATCTGAAGAGTAAATTTCCAAAACTCAGTCCAATTTTTTTGTTGTTTCTGAGATGCGGCCACCAAATTACCTAAAGCTGGGCTTCTTCAACATTTTAATATCGGGAATCAAAACTTACTCATGTAATCCAAACAAAGAACTTTCATAAAATTTCCAGTTTACTCTACTTACTTACGAACTTACCCAATCATGTATCCCTCAAACTGAGTGAATTTTGGAAATTTGCTCTTCATACACTGTACATGACTATCAGTGTATGTGTCCATTATTTGGCTGACTATGTATGTATACATCTCCGGTTTAGTACATCCAGGTCCAAAACTAGTGAGGGACTGATTAAAATTCCAGTAGATCAATGTTTCCCAATCCAGTCCGTGAGTCCCACACCGGTCCAAGGTTTTGCTCTCTCCCAGTGAATGCAATAGACCCATTTCTGCACAGCATTCACATACAGACATATTGACCCACCAGGAAGATTATCTTGCTTTTATGAATCTTCCAGGTGCCAGACATCCCAAGCTGTAGAGCAGAGTTTCCCATTCCAGTTGGGTGGACTGTCTGGCAGGGAGCTGGGATGGAGCAAAAACGTGGACTATTCGTGGGTCCCAGAGGACCGGGTTGGGAATCACTACTCTGGAGCAAATATATATTTTTTTTTGCCTGTTTGGAGGTTTTGTGAGGGAAAAGGAACAGGGCTTTGAACAGTTGCCTCCAGCAAAACTGTTATTTATTTGCCTTGCCGATTGTCGCTTTCAACCAGCTATATTTTATTTCCAAGTTCAGGCTTCACAGCAAGCCGCTGAGCAGGCACGCAGACAGGAAAATGCTGTTGTAATAAATTATCCTGACTGTATTGCACAAGCTCGTTTCCAACTTTCATTTTCTTTCCCTCGCCAATTTTGAGCTCTTCTTCCGACAGCGTGTTGCCCCTGCAGACTGTAACGAGACACACAGCACACAATAAGAGCGTTCATTGGTTTTCAGCCGATCCTGCATGCTTTGCTGGAGTAATCGGTAGACAAATCAGTGAAGAAAAGACACTGGAATAGTCAGTACTTGAATTGTGGGTCATCCTTAGCCGCTATGCTGTCATACAGAGTTCGCTTCCTATGTGTGTATCATGCAAGGATGCCTCAGGGGTGAGGCTGGGACGAGAGGCCGAGGGGGGGTGGGCAAAGGGGAGAGTGTCTGGGCTCTCTAATCTTCAGGTGAGATACATGTAGTTGTCTCTGGGGCCAGACTAATGAGTAGGGACAGACAATAAAGGAAGCAAAGCGACAGAAAGGTGAGGGTGTGGCAAGGCTGGTAGGGTCCGTCCCACCATAAATGAGCGACAGGTAACAACCAAGACTGACATCTCAGCGACCCAGACTCCGTGGCACCTGACGATGTCATCAGCGAGCTCTGAATCACTTAAGAGAAGTAATTTACAGTTGTAAACTCCATCCTTTTATAACAGCACCGTTTCCAATGAACACAACAACAGCAGCAAGAAAGGAGAAAGAAAGACTTGGAAAAAACCGAAGGCTTTTTAGAAACGATTTGCCGCCTGTTCCAAAATGACATTAATTATGCCCCAAGCCTGTTATCACCAATCACTCATTTGTCTGAAATCTTCTTCCGGAATTAGTATGTTGTCTGTAGTGCTGAAGCCGTCTGCCCTAACAAATAATATGTTTTGACACGCTTTTTAACCCTTCTATTCAAGCCCGAATTGAGAAATATCCAAGCGGATCCAAAATAGCAATTTTATTGGACAGCCTGCATGACCTGATCCTTAATGAAACCTGTAGCGGTGTGCATTGTGACTACCACTCACCAAACTGTGCTGACATCACAAACATCACATTTCCATAATTGTGATTTAGAAACACGAGACAGAGTCTGTTTTGTGGTGACATTGCGTGCTTGTCACTAGTTTGACTGAGGTTTTGTTATGCAAGTTAGGTCATGCTTTCAGCTCGATATAATCACTGATGCCTGTTTGTAAAATGACCATGCCTGATTTTATTGAAGGTCAGTGTCAATTCATGAGATTATTTATAACCACTTCAGAGAGCTACATTCATTCTTCTGTTGTTTATAAATGTTCTATCTTTTGTCTCTCCTCATAGTCATGATGATAAATCTGATTATAATAAGTATTGTGTTTCGCATAATAATGGGCACATATTGTTCTTCATGGTGACTTTCTGACGTATTTGGGGTACAGTGTTTACAGATTACTATTTTAGCAGACAATCCAAATTTTAGGACTTGTGTAGCAGTAGTAAGTAATTATGTTGAATTATAGGAAGGTTTATTGACTGTTTTACGGTGCTTATGGGTAGTTTTATGGCACACTGTCAATGTGAAGGAGAGTGTTCTGAACTTTGACCCAAAAGTGTTCTACTTAAAGGGGCCATGACCTTTCTTGAGAATTCATCCACCGCTCCTTGCTTATGTACCCTGCTAACTGTGAACATCCAGGTGGGACCTCGCAAGCTAAAGTTCATGCAGGAGCATGGTGTGTCTGCTCATTGATGTCATGCCATATATGGGTCTATTATTTCAAAAAGTTATTGTCCTCCTTGACAATGCATTTGAACTACATTTCACTAGTGAAGCAGCTCCTCCTATATCACTCATCAGCATGTGGTAAACAGCAGGCTTCACCTCAGAATACGATGCAAACACATGATGCAATCTAGCCTCAGAGAGGTGGTAGCCCCATAAAATGCCGAAATATTGTCACCGTTCTGATTATATAAACTATAAAAGCTGAGTGAAATCTGCAGTTAAGGGTAAATTGTCAGCTGATTTAGATTTTATTTAATTTATTAGGTTAAATGCTGATGGTCGTTAATTAGCTGGCGTGATTTAAGCACAATGCTGGTGAACACTTACGGTTATGATAATTTCAGCTGAGTTGACGAGCCTCACCTGTAATGTGATCTGAAGGAAGTTACGCATAAAACTCCCACATATGATGAAAATGGCCTTCAGTAATAAAACTTAGAAGGAATGTGAGTCGTAGAGCCAAATCTGAATTTCTAGGGGAACACTTTCATATTTTTATTCTGCAACAAATTGACTGGGTCATCCTGTCACTCGTCTGTTTGTTGGCTGATTGACTCACTCATCGATTCCTTCGTTCAGAGGCTGTAAGCGTGGGCCAGTATCTTGCGGGAAGTCCCACGGGTACGAACGCAGATGACAGTGATAATCCAGTCTCCTGGTGAGGGACAAAAAACTTGTCTCTTTGGAGTAAACTATATTTTGTCTTCCCGCGACAAAAGGCCACATTGTCTGGCTTGTTTGATTTGTGCGCTTTGAAGTAGGAGCGGAAGCGTGCTGGGCTGCAGTGGGCGGGGGGGAGGGGGGCACAGGATGACACCCGTAATTTAAGATACAGGTGCGCCTGGTGTTTTTCGGAGAGACGACAGCCTCAAAACACCTTCTCTGAGGATGAAAGAGGTGGCTCTTTAATTGCACAGTTGGGACAAGACACAACAAATAAGAGAGGGGGAACTTTCTAGAGCTTCTGAGGGACTCGCGACACGAGCTCAGCAGGAGCCCGTGACACAGAAGTACGTCAGTACAGATGGTGGGCCTCGAGTCAGATGGAGAGGCTCCAGAACGCGGGGGCGTCACCTTCGCTTGTCGGAGGTTATCATATACCTGTTACTCTTCTTAGGAGCTTCAGCTCACAGCTGGTGCTGCAAATTCTGGATTCATAGGCCATCTATAGATGATGGCTGTCTGTACGTGACAGATCATAGCTTTATGCAAATGGTAAGCATGGTGGTGCATGTTTCATAAAAGAAAATATTTGCCTAATTCCATGACACCTAAGTCAGAGAGACCCAATCCATGGAAAACCCACACCAAGGGGTCTTAGACATGAATACAGCACAAAACATGTAGCCCTTATATACCAAATACTACATCACAGAACCTGTTCCATCCCATCTTTGGCTGTTGAACTTTCTGACATGTTGGGGCTAGTCAGTCACATTGCTCTCAATGGATTCATGTTCCAGTTGTTGAACCTTCCACACTTCCTATGAAAAGGGAAAGGAGGTTTGCGTTACACAGAGGAAGGAAAACCTGCAATGTGGTGAACTGCTGCCAAGGTGACAGACTAGGGCCACAATGATCCCCTTTAAATGAAAATCACATTTATCTAGCTGCTCTTCTGCTGATTAATTGTTTCACTGACTGATTGTTGGGTACATAAAATACATACAAGTTTCCAAAGCTCACAAAAGCTAAGCTTCCAATGCTCCAAGCTAATACATAGTATTGTAATTAAGTAGGAACACTGTAATGGACGCACACGTCCAGGCAGATAGACATGCACAAAAAATTGGCCATGAGCTACGGAGACCTATGAACAAACCTAACGAAAGCTACTAAAGTCTTTGGTATTATTTATACAATTAAATAAAGACTGAAAACATCCATATTGCAATAATAGCATGATAATTAAGGATGTAAAAAATATAACAAAGACAAGTCTTGCTCTTGTACCCTTGAGCCAGATGTTTAACTTAAATTTCTCGAGTATAAATTGGTCAATTTGTAAGAACTTTGAACAAAAGCTCCAGGTAAGGTGCACAATTATGCGTCATAAGTGTCTTTGGATGAAAGTGTTAAAAAGTGACATAAAGGCCTGTTTTGGAATGCAATGCGATTGTTTAATTTCTCGTTGTAACGGTTGCCAGGCCTGCGCTCTAAAACACCCCAACAACAAATTAAATGAGCAAACATAGTCAACAAACACAGTAAGTGTTGTGCTCTTTCAGACACAATTACTCAGTGTGGATAATAGCTAAGAGTCTATGTGTTTTGAGGTAGGGCGGCAGTCCATGAATCCATTATTGGAAAACACCCATTGTTCGGGGGATTTTTGTTAAGTAACAGGCAGCCGGTTCCACCTACAAAAAATGACAACAGTCCTCCCGAGCCAACTGAACTGTGGTACCCATTTAAGTTGTTCTACAGAGTCTACAAAGGAACAGCCGACTCATTCCTGGTTATGTTGATTGATTAAAAGGCAGAACTTGACATCACTTGAATAGTTTGACGCCTGATTTCGGAAGTCAAACCATCCCGGGGGGGGGGAGGCACTTTCAGAAAGTCATTTGTTGCCCAGACTTTGTTGCCCAGTACTTT
>JAODJX010000136.1:36392-49881 GCA_026776945.1 Isichthys henryi | reverse complement strand
TTTTTAACTCATGCCGAGAGAGACCATCACAAACCTGTTCCAGCCACAGAATCATTTCTAAATCTCTCCTAATACATGTTTATATGTTTTTATTTCATCCAGTTGTGCAGGTGAACATTCTACCTGCATTCTGAAAACATCATTACCTGGGGCGAATTCCTTGCTGCCAGCACCTTCTCCTGGAGAAGCAGCAGTTTCACTTGTGACACCGCCGTCTACATTCCTGAACAGTGAGCGGCTGTCACGAGGTGAGCGCCTCCCTGTCCTCCCAAACAGAGAAAAAAGCAACGAAAGCCCAGAAGGCCACTGCCCCGGCGCAGTGACACACACCAGTTGGCACTGGATCAGGTGCTGCACGGCACGCACACTGTCTCTCGAAGGGTGGATGTTGAGTTTCATAGCAAACCGAACTATTCAACAAGTGATATGAAACGTGAGCCGTGTTAGAAATGAGTGAATGCCTATATGTGGCTTTCTAAATAATGTGGCAAATTCTTGCGCGTATTATTTTATAGTTCCGAGTAAGGCAACCTCTGAAACATTCATTTACTGCTCGATAAATGTTTTTCAAGTGTTGAATTATTATTTTTTAAAACAGGATTATATTCAAGAAATGGAAGTCTTCTTTTTTGGGACTTGCGGGGTACAGTCATGTTTATTTCAGAGGATGGGACAGTACAGAGTAATTATTAGGGTGAAATGTGTTGTGTGTGTATGGGCTGGTTAAACAAACAAACAAACAAACAAACAAATATGTCGGTATAGGTCTTGATTAGTACATATATTAATAAATGAATAAGGTTAACAATTGAATGCACCATTTACATAGCTGTGCTGTTCTGTTCCAGGAAATTTACCACTCCTATGCTTTGCAAGCACATGTGTCACTTATTCAGTTATAATTTGATTTCCCAAGATGAACAACACATCCCACCTTCAGTTGTCTGAAAATGATTCAGAATATTTAAACCCATATGTACTCAACACATTTTTTTTAAAGCCATTGATCAAAACAATTGACAATACACATGTAGACAAAACGCTCCTCTCTGCCAACTAGTCAGAAACAACCTGTGCTACGACTGTTCATTCCTTTGTGGCTCAAATATTAATGATGCTGGAATTGAAACTCCGGTGATTTTAAGAATACGTAGATATGCGAGTCACAAAAATCAGTAGTGAAGCGGCGCATCCACACGGACAGATATTGAAGTACAAGAAGAACGAGCGGCGCTGTAACAGGAGTGAACGAACACGTTAACACCTGAAGGCCAACTTCCAACAAAAACCAGTTCAGGTGAATTCCAGCCCATAACTTACTCCGTATTCCAGTGCAAATGGATAGTTTCCAGCCTTTTTTTAATTCATGGAAAATACCTCAGTCTGGTTGATTTTGAGGGCATCATACTCGCTTAAAGGTCATCATACTTTAAAGGTCATCACACTGTTACCCATCAACTGGATGTTAGAATAAGCCCCCCCCCCCAGCTGATTTTACTATGGAAACCCACGTATTGCGCTCAATGGTAATTTCCAAGAAAACCCATTTTAAAATTCTTTATCATTTCAGAATCGTTGCCTAGAGAATTGATTTCCTTCACTTTCAAAATAACATATAAAATCCTCAGCATCACGGTGGGTCATGTCAGTGGGCGACAGCGTCGTCCTGGTACTTTCCTGCTTCTGTGACTTTATATTGCGTATAAACTGAGAGGCATTAAAACATTCATACGCGTAACTCCGCAACAGTGGCAGCTAAGCCTCAAAATATTGCCTCCCAACAGAACAAACAAGGAACAAGTTTTCACTCCAAGACTTGATGTTGACATGCTCTCAGACGGAATGCTTGACTGCGTCTCGCTTAATTGTGTTGCAACTTGTTTCTTCACATCAGAAGCAATCATAAGATATCGCCGATTGCAACTAAGTTTTGGCATTACAACTTGGAGGAACCACTGCGCTAGAAGCCTGACTCACGTATCAGATTTGCTTCATTTTTCAGGCAAGGTTTCCCAAGCAGGACGGACACATTGAGAACTCGCATCGCAGCCCATTTCTCAGCTTCCAGGGGTCCCACACCTGCGACAGGCCGTACGCGTCGAGGAACCCTTTAGTTTTCACTCGTCAGCCCATAAAGCATGACGAAACTCAACAGTGCCAGAGTTTTGGCAAACGCCCAGCGTCGGCTCGCCCAAGGGGAGAAACGACTCGGGTGGTAATCCCTCCTGGGCTCTGTGCATGCTGGGATGTGTCACCACACAAATGGTACGATGAGCTAACCAGAGGGGCCTCCTCTGATAGGCTACCTGTTTTGGAGATGCTTCGCTTCTGACTGGTTAAACAAATTTGCCACAAAAGAACCTATTTGATTTTCAATAGGGGGGACTGTTGACTTGTTACATTCATCCCAGAAACAATATGCCTGAGTGTCAAAATAGCTTCAGTCAAGATGGCAGACAGAACAACGTGACGATGTATTAGAGAAAGGGATTCTCTTCTCGGGATTACAGGGGTGGAACACAACAGGATTAACATAAAACAGCAGTGGAACATAAAAACAAAATAAGAGCACCAATCCTGGGTATGGGTGCTGATTTCAAGAATCTCAGTGATAAGAAATAGCTGGGCATCTGGAAATGGATGAGTTTATTTTGGGGTGAGGTGTAAAACTGTTTTATCATGCCAGTCAAATAAGGGTTGTGTGCATAACACAATACTCTTAGTTACCTGACTCCTCACAGAACATTAATACACAAGTTAAGAAGCTGAACTTGGAAAGGATGAAAGGATGCTGGCTTAAATCTTGAAACAGGAGCTTCTGAGTACAAATCACTAGAAATGCATAATAAAAGCTACTTTATGGCATAATGGAGCAACAGGCTGCGACTACAGGTAATCATTTGCATCGTACACTGCAGTGGATTTTCAGTCTCGTCTAGAGTCCGAGTCTTGAATGTCTTATATATCACTCTGAACCATAATATAAAGGACAGTCACAGATACAGATTGCAAATGAGGAAATTCGCATCATATATGAAGTAAAAGATAGCTATAATCTAAAGCTCATACCTAACATGCTTGATAATCAAACACGGAATGAGCATAAACAGTTGACACAATGTAGACTGGTATGATGAACAGGACAAGCAGGATGTAGGTTCTTGAGCAGTGTTTCTTAACCCGGTCTTCAGGGACCCCCAAAGGAGGGAGCAAAACATAAACAGGAGCTGGGAGGGAGCAAAAATGTGGATTGTCTGGCAGGCAGCTGGGAAGCAGCAAAAATGTGGACTGTCTGGCAGGGAGCTGGAAGAGAGGAAGAATGTAGATTGTCTGCGGGTCCTGGAGGACGAGATTGAGAAACACTGCTCAAGAACACACTGCTAAGGGGTTCAATGAATCGCTGGTGTGGAGTATAGAACACATGACAGAAGGCTATGGTAAGCAAAACAATCTTGACATACTCTGTTGTGCATAAAGTCATGGTTCAACCATGCTATAGGTGATGATTGTACAAACAGACAGCAATATACACTGTCAAAAAAAAAGGACCAATCTGTGCCCTTGAGGGTACAATTACTTGTCACTGGGGCTACACCCTCAAGGGTCTACCAATTGTACCCTAGCTATAGATAAATGTGCTTTTTATGGTGCAGAAATTGACTCTGAGGAACACGTTTGTACCACTGAGGGCACATTAATGTTGTTTGTACCTTGGGGAGCAAAACGGTACCTTTTATCTAACAGTGTATCAAAGGAACATGGCTTCTTCCCCATCTGCCTGAGTGTCAGGCGTGAGGAAGGGTGAGGAGCTGGGAGAGTATAGCTCTGCTTCCAGCTATCACCTGACTGCTTGTCTGGGTGCATGATGATGGCCTGACTCAGAGTTCGGGAGCTGGAAATAAGCCCTCAGAGCAGCGTAAGGGGGCAGCCTGATGGAGACAGTGGGACTTTCCAGCTCGTTCCTCACTCTGCTACCCCCATAAACCCCAACTTCCCTGTCTGAAGCTGGAGGCGAGAGTCGGCTATCCGGGCAGGCAGGCTGAATACTAAGGACCAAAGCCGTCTTTAATGAGTGTTGTACAGTCATAAATTTCCATAAATCATTGTTACAGATTGATTTTCCCTCTGGAAGTCCCCTGTGCGAGAGTACAACAGCAGTATGCTTCTGGGGACCAGACAACCAGAAACTACTTGGTTAAAAGTAGCTGTTTTTAAATGGCTGGGCATCTGATGCTTAGAAATATAAAGCAATTTCACCTCCAGAAATTGCATTCTTAGAATCTACTACCTTGTGTGATATATGGTCCCCACCAATGACGTTCTTTGGAGAGTTATAATATTACCTTATACATTTCCTTATAGTGGCCATGTTAACAGGTCTTTGTGGCCATATTGCTAGTGAATTAAGGAAATAAAATGCCTCAAAATAATAGTAAACAAGCATGGAGTAATCATGTCTTCCAGGAAGACTATGAGTGGCTTCCAGTAGCTCCTCCTATTTGATCTTTTTTGACCTGCTGTAAACAAATGGATGGTATGGCAATGTCACCAAGGAGCACTGTGTAGCTCTGCTGATATGATTCCCACTACATCCCGTCTGATCTCTACACATGAACTCTAGAGCTCCTATGCTCCTCTCACACACACAGATCTGAGTTCATATCTTTGTGGAGACCCTCCATTCATTTCGAGGGGTGAAACCCTAATCCCAATCACTACACCCTTAGCTCCTATCCACCTTAACCAAAAATAACACAACTAAATACAAGCAAAAAATACATTTTTACTTTTTCGATCGTATTCACAGATTTTTAGAAAATTGAGCTTATAGAATGTAAAGAAGTTTCAGGTTTTATCACACTTTGGGGACATTTTGGTCTATGCAACCCCCCCACACACACACACAGCATATGCAGAGGTGGACATTTCAGGTCCTGAAAGTAAAACTCCAGAACAACATTTTGTTTCAACCAACTAGTTGAGTACTCTGTGACTGTGAATTTTTATACTCAACTGGTTGGTTGAAACAAAATCTTGTTCTAGATTTTTACTTTTTGGACCTGAAATGTCCACCTCTGACTGTATGTTATCATATCCCATAACTCCTTATGCACAATTAGACACAAAGAAATTGTGCATACACAAAGACACAAAGAAACATGGGGAAACTGTCTTTTGCCTGCCTGTGAAACACACACACATGCTGGAACATATGGCTAAGTGGGCTGGTGTCAGACTTGCGGCAATGTTTTTGACAGAATCCGGCCTGCCAGCCACATGTGTGGATCAGACTGCTTTGGTTCTCCCTCAGCCGCTCACACACAAAGGAACTGGGCCAAGGAAGCATAGCTTGCTCCTGTACCATCCATTCAGGGCCTGAGCAGAGGGAGCGAGGATGGATTCTCTCTCTCGCACACAGGAACAGCTAGCCACAAACCCCCATACAACTAAACACTGACATACGTGTAGAAGCAAAGACAAAGACGCACGCACATAAATATGATACCGGTATACATTATATATTAGTTTCACCTATATAACCTGATACATGCCATGACAAAAAACAGGGACCATTGCCATTAAGCTGGTTCTTTGTTCTAGTCTGTTGTAGTCTCCAACTGATGGCCTTTTCAGGATAACCTATTTTTGCATACCTGAAATTTAACAAGACTTTGGTGGCAATGCCAAAACCTTGCAGATATCACCCACGGCGATATCACACAAATTCTCTCATAATACTTCCCTGTCATGCAAAAATACCCCCCAGTGATCTGATGGAGCGTCCATAGACAACATGAACATCGGGGAATTGCAAGCGAAAGCCAGAACCGCCACTAGCTGTGATAAAAGAGCAAGTGTTTGGGCCCGGCTCCAGATTAATCTTGTGGTCCGGGCCGTTTCCTTCAGATAATGTGCACAATGTTTAATTACCCACTTTATATCAAACATTTGTCGGCGTTTGACTGGCTCATTTTGTGCCAATTTATTTTTTTTCCCCTACATTCCTCCCTACGGTCACTTGTCTTTATTCTTTTCATGTCTTTGCCATTGCAAGTTTCAAATAATTGAAAATTCCTTGAGTGAGAACAGCTCACCGAGTTCCGTCTCACCCCACAAACACAGACACACACCCCTGTCAAACCAATAAACGACGACCAAATGTGACATTGAAGCTATAATAGTTATCAGTTTTTTTTACGTTTTTTTTTTTTTCAGAAAGCCCCAATCCTTTCAAACCTGCCCAGAATAACAAGTCGCTTAGCTGAAAAGGTCTTTCTTCAAGTTACACTGAATTTCTTCAATAAAAATGTTCAATAAAAAGTCTCAATATGTATAAAATTCAATCATTTCGGTATGCAGTATAAATTGAATGAATGGATGGATGAACGAACAAATGAATGAACGAATGTGACTTCAGCGCACTGTAACTGTACTCAGTCTTCTCTCAATCCCAGTCCTCCTCCTTTTACTTCAGCCTCCACTCTTCCATTTCTGACTGGGTGGTCCAGCCTTGTTATAGAAACCTAGTTGGTGGTTGGTGGAATGATCGTTCTGTGAGATAGTTAGTGGCCTTTCTTCACTCAGGCTTCCTGTCGAGGCCTTTTCAAAAGCAGTAAAGCCAACCCACACACAAGACATGAAGGTTTTTTTCTGTCGTTTGCAGTTTACCGCCCCCCTCCCACCCCCTCCTCCTCATAGTCTCCTCCCTTCTGTCACGTATGTAAACATATACAAACAACTGGCATAAGAGCAAGGAAGTGGACTGTCTGGTCAAAGCATTCCCCATCGGTTCAAACACTCCATCCTACCTCTCGGCTGGGATCAATTTTGGGCTAAATTGCAGGCAGTGGTTTCGCCTTCATGCTACTGTTTTGAATGTGGCGTTGGGACATTTTGTCTGGTTTGACATGTTTACAGAAGTTTCCCTGATGGTGGTCAAGAGCTGGTGGGCAGCAGGTATAAGTCATAAGTGGGAAGGGGGCGAGGACGTGAAAGTATACCATGAGTCATGTAGAGGTACGCTTTTCAAAGACTCGGGTGACAGGATGTACCAAGAGTCCGAGCTTACATGGACGCAGCAGTCAAAGATGTGGAGTCTGTCCTGCTTTTACCCAATAACTTTCTCGGCCACTTTGCAGCAGCACCCCCCACTGCCAGTGCAGCCTCCCCAGGATGGTGTGCACTCTGTGACCGAGCAACTGTCATGGAACAGTGCGTGATCGTGTAATTTTCCTTATATAGCATATTGTCGCTGTCTGATAAAAACCATGTGTGTCTACTTTTCAATTGTGACTTTTTGAAATACGCCTACCAATCCCATTTAACATCTAACTGACCAATGAAAAGATGTTTTATGAAGTCATTTTTTATTAATTATTTATTGCATCCAGGATGGTTGTTTATATTGATTACATCATCCTTACCTGAGAATGTAAAGCGAGATTATTTTGCATCTTGTTGGCACTGACATATTTGCCTCGCGAACAACAATCCACTGAAGTCTATTTAAGACATTAAACCATTCACTGATGGCTGTGTAAAGCTTTCTCTTTCAGGTGCTAATGGTTTCTTATTACATTATTTTCTGTGTTTATACTTAAGCAGTTTCTGAGCATCTTTTATTGCTCCTGAAATTATGGATTTTTGGAGATACATATTTTTCATTGGACAGCGACAATACAGTTTATGTATAGCTCTCACTCTAAAGTGTATGATAGTGTGATTCTCTACATATAACATAGAGGTTATGCAACTCTCATTTTGTTAGCAGATGCTTTTACATGAAACAACAAATGTATTTCTGAGAACACAGGGAGCAACCAGTATAAAGGACCTTGCTCTGGGTCCCCCAGGGTCAACAGTCTTCCGACCCCAGGATATGAACCAGTAACCTTCTGATCACTGGCCCAGCATCCTAACCTGCTGAGCCACACACTGGCATCTTCATTAGCTTGTTCATGTTAATGCATCTCTCTATATATAACTTACCACTTATGTCACAGTATCTTTCCATTATACAATGTAAAGTATTTCACTTTAACTTTCTTCTTTATTTGACATATTATCCCAAGTATCGGTCCCTGTATCTTCATGTCAGTTTGTATTTGTTTATATGTAAATAAATAATGCTGGTTTGACACCATCCATTTGTAGAACTATGTTGGAATATTCACATAAGGTTTGGTGCAATTAAGAGCGCCTGTATGATACTTTACACTTTATATAGCTCATGATTTCTGAAGAACAGATGTTGTGTTATTTTCGTTTTCTGTACCTAACCTGACATTCACTAACCATGCTGCTGGGAAATAGCTACCATTATTCGGGATGTAGAAATTTGGGCTTTTAAACATGATGAATAGACCTGAGGCACGAGGCACACAGTGACTCAGAGGCTGGCCCGGCAGCCTCACGCCATCAGCTTTATGGTTTGTACACTCCCTCCAGTTTTCCCGGTTTCTTTCTATAAATGGACAATATTTCCATATTTATTGTGACACTGAATCGCAGTGAGGAGAGAGGAATACACTTAATTTATTTAAACACTTTTTGGTGTTTTATTCTATATATTTTTACATTGTTTACATTTTTATTCTTTACATTCATTTATATTCAATTTTGTGTTTTATTTACTTGTTTATATTCTGCTTTCTGTTTTTCGGTTTATATTATATTCTGTTTATCTTATTTTTTCCTGTATTTATATCCTTCTTGACTTTTTTCTTTCTTGCTCCAACAAGGAGAGTCTCCCAATTTTGTTGCACGATGTGCCATGACAATAAAGACATTCATTCATTCATTCATTCTATAGTCTATAGTCTATTCTATATATTCTATAGTCAAAATATACTCAGATAGGCAAACTGGTGTCTAAATTGTGCATTTGAGAGTGTATTCTGTGATGGATTCTTGTACCATCCAGCATGTTTTTCTCACGTCCCATTATGCTGTAGCTCATGTGACCCTCTACTGAACATGCGGTTTTAGAAAACAGAGAATTGGACTTGTGTTTCAGTCTGTGTGCGCACTGGTTCTCGAAGGCTTAAAGTTAATGTGTGTTTATTTGTACACAAAAGCATAGTATGGCACTGTGTTTCTGTATCCATCTGGAAACAACTGTGACAACATAACATGCCATGCCTCAACTTTTGGTTTGCTGAGCGGGAGGGTGTAGTCACACATGAGACACTGCTAAGGAATCATGTGACAAAAGCTGATGTTTACCCATGGACTTGCCTGTTTCACTTTTCCAGAGTGAAGGTGCCATTGTCTAAAAAAGTGCTAGACATTAATTGTACCAGATTAAACATGTTTACTATTAACAACCTGAGTAATTCTATTTCTTCATCACGGTCAATGTGCAGTTTTAACGCTGCAATTTCTGTTGCTCTTTTAACTGGCATTTAGCTGAATTTAAGGCGTAGATTTCACTATGGATGGTGGAACATGTTTATACCAGTATTGTAGGGGTACCGTGTGTTTAAGGGGTGGGGGTTTTGGGGATGATTTGGCCCCTACCGATGTTGAAACCAAACCTTGGTCAAACTATTGACAAATTTACCTCAAACGTAACAAGATTGTGCAAACGCTGCCTACTTAGTCTTCCCAAACTTTCTGATGCACAAAAATATGGTTCACTACCTTTTAGGTTATATTGAGATTTGAAACAAATATTAGTAACTGTATCCCTTAGACAATATGCTACTATAACTGTTTATCTAGTGCAGTCGGTTTGCAGCTGATCCAGGCTAATAGTGCACAGCTGCCTGTGTGAATGTAAGCTGAAAAGGTGTTATTTAATGAACGCTTCGCTCATCTTCAGCTCATTTTGTAGTTGATAACAATGATAATCTTTTCAGCAAGTTTTGTAATCATAATGCTGTAATTATTCGCAGAGCTTTTTTTGCAGATAAAGTGCAGCTGTCTGCATTTCACAAATCCCCATCTTAGCCCCAAAGCCTGGCAAATCAAATTCTGCAGCGACAACATCGTATGTGAACACAGAGTTGGTCCGGTACCAGGCATTTCGTCAGGGCAAGCAATGAAAATATGAAGTATAATTACAAGGACCGTGTACTTCATAACAGCACAGGCACTGTTGCCGTTTATTTAAAAAAAAGAGGGAAACTAGGGAATATTGTCCTCTAGACAAAACAGTTGAGTCACCAAAACAAGCTTGTATCTGTGAGAAACTTCTACTTCTGCTAAATTTTGCGTGGCTTACAGCACGCAAGGACATTTTAAAAAAAGAAATAAAATTGAGGATGTAATCTATGCCTGACGTTCTTGATTGGGTTCTGTTTCTGCTCCATGCAGACCACTGCAGCACCCCGCTGGTCGGACTGCACGTCTGGTGTCTAGACCCCTTAGGACTCTGTGACGATCATGCTCTCTGCCCGTGCTTAACATGAGTTCCACCGTGTGTCTGTGGGGGATTTGTGTAAAGTTTGGACTATATATTAATGTTGAAAGAGTGCAGGCTGTCGTCTTTTTCCACGCTCAAATGTAGAACCAAACTTTCCGTTTTCATATTTTATATGTCTGTGGGAGTTTCAGGACCAAAACAGGATGTTATAATATAAGATAGCATTATGATTTTGACTCATAGCAATTGTCAGTGTTATTTTATGGCAGCCCTATCTTGTGATGACCATAGAGCGCACTGGTTACATTACTTCAGAAAATAAGAATTCAAAAATGATTGATATAATCAAATGCTAAGGTGCTCTCCTAAGTAAGAAAGCAATTGTTACCCCATATATCAACACCATGCTGTGGTCACCACTAATATCCACATGCATCTAAGCCTAACTGTCTACACACTTTTCCAATTATCTCTTATACTGCAGCTTCACTTCTGTGGCTACATCTCACATATACACACAAATGCAATTTCCAAATTATTCATTTTTCCCATGCCTTGCCACCATTCTGACAGTATGGGCTTCCCTGCTTCTCTGTCTACATTAAAGTTCAGCCATGCAGCTTGCAGTTACTGTACCAGACAGTATGTTATCATCCAGAAAACGACTCAGCCATCATTTTCTCAGCCATGACAGACAGAAATTGGCCAACAGACGGTGAAATATACTTGGTGGGTAATGGAAAGTGAATCGTCCGCTATGTTTGTCCAGCATACAGGAAGGTTATCGCGGCCGTGGTCAGTGTTGAGGAAGTGAGATTTTTTGGTGTTTTTTTTCTTTCTTTTCTTTTGAAAGTGCTGACGAGTTTAATGAAGATGCACTTACGTTTTTTCTTAAATGGAAACAGGAAAATGGCTCAAAAAAGAGAAAAACACAGTCAGGGCAGGTTTGACATGAAGTAGTGGCTTAAATCTTTGTCTCTCTCTCTCCTTCTCCCAGTCTCTTTCTACAACAGTATAACCATCATTTTCCAAAACCAGTCACACGACTCAAGTGCAAGGAACAGGAAGTAGATTAATGACCACTGACCACTACCTGCTGTCTCTTAGTCACTTTCTATAACAGAAACCAGTGTGTGCATTTATCACCCATTAAAAATACAAGCCTCTGTTTCTGAGATGGTCATGATTTTCTCTCTTGCCAATATTCATTCACTCATGTCTTTATATGAACAGCATGGTGGTCCGTTGAGTAGTATTAAGACGTTACACTCTAGGGGCGAGAGTTCGATATCTGTCTCTGTGTGTGCACATCGGGTGATTTCTGTGTATTCTCTTGTGTTTTCTGCAGATATTGCGGATTTCTCCAGCAGTTCAGATCATACATTCTGGTCTATTAATGTTCCAGCGACGTTTCCTTTTGTCTTCGCTTCATTGAATAGCCTCCTGACTCACCTGCACTAGACAAGAGGCCATGGAAAGTGGCTAGATGTTTATGTCAAATTAAGTGGATTTCAGTGACAAAAAGGATACATGAATATAACTGTCCGTCCTCTCACTGCTTTTCATTGGTAGGACACACATTACAGGGCACAGGACACCCTGGACAGGATAACAATCCATTACAGGGCACAGGGCAGGGAACCTCCTTTACAGGATGCTGGTCACAGGGTATGTCCACACACACACACATAAACACACAATAAAATATTACTATCAACATAGAAATACCAGTTAGCTTAACTTCATGTCTTGGAATTGTGGGAGAAATCTGGAGTACCAGGAGTATGGATGGATGGGTAAATGGATGGATGGATGAATGAATGGATAGAACAAAATATCATAAATGCTGTTTTCTAATAGACAATCACTACCATTATTGCAGAAAAACAAATGTCTTCAACATTGTTAAATAATTATCCAAATTTTGGACGTTAAAAGCCATTCAGTTGTTGAAATGGAATTTGTGCCATTTTCCAAAAATCTGTTTTAAGGACTTCTTGGATGATATAATCAGATCTATAGGCTATAGAACGTTTTGTAAAGACACTCATGCAGAGATGCCATTTTACAATTAGCCTTAGCCTTGGAATCATAGAAACCCGCTTGTGTTTCTTGTGAAACAACACTGAAATACTCAAAACCTTTATATTCAAACATGACAGTACACACAGACACACACAAAGCTTCCTGAATCGAATTTCTCAATTGCTGCTTTTTCCATACATTTCTTGATGGCTCAATTATAATGCATTTATCTGCATCTTAATTCCACAGTATATTACACTGTAGTTTTACACTCCCATATTCTAGTGAAATGTTTTTACATAGCTAGTATTCTTCTACTATAGGATCACACACTGGCGATTTTGCTTGAGGATTATGTAAACACGCATATGACTTGGAGACGTAAACATGAAAGGTGCACGTTAATACAGGCACGCGCACAGATGCGTATGGGGACACAAGGGGACAGAAGTCTGTGGGTGCAAGCTGATTAGTGATGAGGCAGTCAGGCAGATTAACTGGCTGAAGGCAAGCAAGGCTGGAAAGGCCAAGGGAGAAAACAATGAGGTGTCCTTTAATGAAAGGAGTGCAGGGAGGTGGGGGTCCATCTGTTGCATGAGCACATTATGGGGAGAAGCATCAACTCCTGGTGCTCGAGACATGCACATCTTCACGAAATGCTTGCTGTTCCTCGGTCAGGGCTTGGCGGAGTGCTGTATGTTAATCTCCCCGTCTGAGCTGTTCTATCCCATACCTCATATATGGTGGCTGCCTTGGGGATATTGTAAAGCTCATTATTTCCTGATCACCCGAAGTTTTAAAGGGGAAAGGTCCACTTGGAGACTTTCTGTCACAGGCAGCTCTATGTTATTGGCTGCTAACACTTTTCTGTTTTCTGTTTTTCACTTTTATTTTATCCGCTGTCTGGACTATTCGGGGTACAATTCATTTTCAAAATCATATCCTTTCAGTCTCAGAGGGTTTAAGGTCCGTTTCTGTAAGATTCCTCACTTCTGAGATTCCTCACTTCTGAGATTCCTCACGGGAGAACATTTCAAACTGGATTTAAGGAAGCACTTCTTTACCCAGCGCGTAGTCACAGTATGGAATAGTCTTCCT
>JAODJX010000136.1:24320-35010 GCA_026776945.1 Isichthys henryi | reverse complement strand
AAGCGCATTGGGGCAACCTTGTTGTGAAAAGCGCTATATAAAAATAAATTGAATTGAATTGAATTGAATTGAATATACGGCCGAAGTTGCTATGGGAAAGTGCTGGACTGTGCAGGAGGATGACCATTTCAGCCTCACACGCATCTCCCTGTCTCATTCTCACACCCAAAAGCCAGTCCGATTATCCTATCCCACCTTTTCAGTGTACGACCCGTCTGTCTGAACGGAACCCAGTCGTAAGTCGGGATAGTTTGCACAAAGGTAAGGTGGTACACTAAATAAACAAATAAAATTAGGCTTCAGACCCTGAGGATCTGTGAAGACTTGGGCCACAGACGAAAGATGAGGTGCCTCTTTGTCAATAATGGTGAAACTGACAGCAGCATAGTCACTGACGGCCCTGACTACAGACACTTATGCATACTGATAAACAGCCATATACAGTCAAACAGGGCAGGCAGACATGTCCACAATTATTCACAATTGGGCAGGAAAATAAGAAAATGACTGATTTCAGGTAGTAGAAATTTCCTTTGCTCAAGACTCAACAATCAGATACACTCTCTCACACACATGCAACACACACAATGAAACATACATATAGTCTCACAGTACACACTTGCAATCCACTGCATGCACTTATACACAAATACTCACACTTAACCTTAATACATTCATTTGCATACTCGCTTAAACAGAAAGAAATGTTTCGGTAGTGAGTTACAACATCACAGAGTTTTTCTCCCTCCCACCAGTACCTAGAGTCATCTGTTGCACAACTGTTGTGTTGGCCACATGCAGAACCGAAAGTGTGCAGCCCAAACAGAGTAAAACACCCTAGTGCTGGTCTGCTGGAACCACATGAAACAGCTCAACCCACCCCTACTCCATAGATTACAAGGCTAAGGAAACAACAGAGCACGTTAATATTTTTCTATATGGATGCTTAACAGGTGCAAATGGAACATCAAGTAGTCATACTAGCTATAAGATAATGACCTGCACTTACAATATCTCTGCCTGTGTTGGTGTGTATTGCTTCATAAGATCACAATGATGAGTTTCCTGTTCATTGTGAAATACATTTTTCTTCTTCTCACGAAACAAGAAGGAGCGAAAGGCATGTATCTGGTGCAGAGCCAAGGTCTTACAAGAATCATTGGATGAGGCCACAGTGGTCAGAGCAGTGATCATTGTCACGGTTGCTTCACTCGAGCCATCCATGTGATGATTACCTCCTCCTACAGAAGGTTTGCCTGTTCTCCACTGGTGTTCGTGGAAAGAAAGAACATTCCGGTAACAACAACTATAGATGTGGTGGGAGAAAATAAGCGCTGAGTCCAGTCATGGTGGATGATACCGAAACAAGCCGCTCCAGTATCCCAATGATGATGTGAATCTGTCTTTAGCAGACACTCAGTCCCTGTGACAGAGCGAAAAGACCTGACTTAGGTACAGCTTCAGATCTATGGAGAGAGGGTTCAGTTTCCTGAGGAAGAAAAGGTTCATAGTTCAACTGTACTCCTCTGTTTTTTTTTTCTATGATCTGGCAGCCCATTCAGACTCATTAAGTTTCGATCTGCTTCAGGCAAAACTTTATCCATCCCAGTCATGTTATGGATAGTGTAATTATGCCAATTGTAGCTTGTAGCCAAAAATTTGCAGATCTAAGCCTTAGAACAAGCAGTGCTGTTTAAGTCTTGAGAAAGTTAACCGTATCTGTGTTAATATAAACTACATACATTAATTATTTTATGAGAAAATTTAACAAGAAAGTAAAACATTACAATATCCACCATCGCCTGAGAATAATAGAAAATTATTCAGTTGCACTGCAGGTGAACAAATTAAAGCATTGTTATGGGTACCATCATAACTTATTCATCATGATTTTGGACATCACATGAATAAATAAAACACACTGTGTGAATTTATGAGACAAAATGGTAGGCATTTGGTGCAATTTACCGAGACTGCGGTCGCTATACCCACCAGTATCTCTACGCCTTCCATCATTACCAAACAGGTTTTTACTTACACTGTAGAACACCACATGAAACTGAACTTGCATCAATTAAACATGTCTCAGTTAATACAGCCATATGCCGAAAGGGAAGACAGATGGATATACAGTTACAGGAGAGGGCAGGTGAATATCCTTTATTAGTCTAGGTTCTAATCAAATGGGTGTCCTAATGAACTCGGTAGTGAAATGAGGTGGAAACTCACACAGCTTTGTCTCCCCTTTCCACTCGTTTTTTCTCTGGCTGTGAACTGGTGTTCCATGTCAGCAATGAATTAAATACAACAGGGCTGGCGACCAAAGGTCAAGTGTGTTTCAGGAGTCCCCACGTCAGGCAGGAAGATGACCTTGGCACACCACGCCACGACAATGTACCGAGATTTCGCACATAGTACTGCATGAAAAATTTTGCCCACTCCCTCTAATTTCAGTGCCACTGAGAGCGCCGTGACCACAGGGCTTTGGCAGGCTGTGTGACTCTTGCCTACAACTCCCTGAGTAACTTTAGAGCCATACATCACGGCCAGGCCTTCACACCCTTGCTCTGCGCATGAAAAATTTAACAGCAGGCTTTTGGGCCTATCACTTACTGCTAATGATGCTAAAATTAGTCCTTCATTAATGTTACCTAAAAGGAAAGGGGAGAGCCTGATAAAGAACAGCAAAGGGGCAAAAAGGAACAAAGAACAAGTGAGAAAGAGAAGGTAAGGGAGAAATTATACTTTCCGTACATCTTTAAATTAAAAATTTAGCTAACATAGAGCCAAGCATCAGCCATGATAAGGACAAGAGCTTCCTATTACTGATGGGTAAATGCAAGTCAATTCAGATATACATAACACCTAGTAAACACAAAGAATGCATCACAGATATTCATTATCTAGATTTAATTTTATTCTGCATCATTCAAATTTTTGTAAAGTGACTGAATAGCCCAGCTATAGTGCTGCAACACTACAAATGTAAGCTTGTGTAAATTTACGAGAATCATTCACCACACAGTCATTTTCCTGGCAGACCACTCGTGTCTCTCAACAGGAACAATTCAAATTTATCCTTAATAATGTGCTCTTCATTCAAGAAGAGGAACATCTGCTGCTTTGTACGTTTCACCAATCTGAACAACTATTGAGCCATTTGCTGGATGAGCTACTTCCCTCTGAGAGAAAGAAACAAATGAGCAGGTTTTCCTTCTGAAAGTTTTGGCTTTTGACACGTTCCTTTGCTCAGTGACTGGTTAAGGACAGCAAGCAAGCAGTTAATCTGCTTTTAATTAATTAACTGCCCTCCCTCCACCTTGTTGGACTGATTCCAAAGGTCCATTGAAATGCTGATGGCAGTGCATTCTGTCGCCAGTGGCGTGTGCTTCAGCGGTGAATCACAGCAGGGCTGAGCGCACTTCACCCCCTGGAGATACCTCACCCCACCTCCATGTATCTGCCCTAGGAAGCTAGCCCATCTTGTAGCGTTTGCCCTGAAGAGGCATGTCGGTCCACCCAGGGGAAGGACATGTTATGAATGCTTTCTTTATGACATGGCGTGGAAAACGAAAGCGCACACCATCCACCCTCCCACCCCCCTCCCATGCCGGACACTTCAAAGTCTTCATTGGCTGACCCCTCTGAGCCGTGGAGGGTAGAAGGCAGTGGGGAACAGCTCCTGATCCCAGGTCAGATAGGATCAGCGATATCACAAAGATGCCTTTGAGCCGTATTGGAACAGCAAAGCGAGAGAGTGATACAGCAAAGGAGGAGAAGGAGGTAGACAATGTATGTTTTTCCACGTAAGAAGGCACCCTGTTCCTGGAATTAACATCTTGCAGTCACGGCCTGAGTTGGTGTGTTTTTTTCCAGAGACATGAGTGAAACATGAATTCCTAGCCATCGGTGCAAAGAGGAAGTGACAGTGATGACTAAGTCACTGAATTGACCTCAGTGGCCGTGAACAGAGAACGAGCGCATTGCAGATAAATATGGATGGATTCCTCCCGTGCAGAGCGACTGGCATGTGGCCACTAACTATGTGCACCAACCAGTCTGTCATTTGGCTGGTGGAGAAATCAAAATTCTTTTTTCAGAATCAGAATTCTTTCATCAGAATTTTTGCATAGGAATCCTTTCATCAGAATCAGAACTCTTCTATTCTCCATGTACAAAAAGGTACAAGGAATCTGTCGGTGGTGGCACAAGTCAAGACACAGATACATAAAACATAAATAGCACAGAGATAAAAAGAGACCAAGAAAATGTGCCATTATTAAATAAACATGTAGGGCGAGATAACAATGGTCTTATGCCTCCATCTTCCTCAGCTGCACCTCTCATACACCCAGCCTTCACTCCCCCTCACCCTCCTGTCTCCCTACCCCCTCTTTACTCTCCGTAGTTGCTCCCTTTATTTGTCCTGTCTGCCGCCCTCCATCCACCTCACCAGCTATCTCCATCCACCCTCCAGCCTCCTTTACTTCCTCTTCTGCTGACACCCTCTCTCCACCCACAGGACGCCATCCTCACACTTGGTCTTCATAATTCCTGCACTGGGAAAATGAAAAGACACTTTATTTTCCATTTGCACAAGCACTGGTGCACTGAAATGCTTCTTTTCGCAGATTCTCTCCTGCTGTCCTTTGAGACATAGACACGCATACAGGGTCAGGTCTTGCTGGCTTTCCTGAAGGCCCCACTGACTTTTGATAAGACTTCAAAGCGCTATTCCTTCCCTGCACTCCCACCCCGGCTGTGTGCCTCGCTCCCACTCTTCCTCTCTTCTAGGCAGCTGTTCGTCGGGACCTCAGCTCCTGTTGCCTGTCGGCCTTCTGTGGCCAAGGGCAGCATCCTAATGATTGGGCAAGGCTGGCCGCTGTGCTTATTCAGCCCTGCAGGTCAGCACGCCGTTCGCGTCAGAGGATTAGGGGTCGAGGGACGGCCTGTCTGTGACACGTGTCCCCGGACAACTTGTGAGGCGCTTGGGGGGTTGAGAAGTGGGAGGTGGGGGCCCAGGGAGGTCAGTTATTTTTGTGGCAGCCTTGTCTGGGTGGCTCTATATGGAGACAGGGAGCGGTAGGGCCCAGGTGCCCTGTGTTTGTACAGGGGCCTATGCCACAGTGTTCGGCAATGCCAGGAATTTGACTGGCAGGAGGCTCTGAGTAAGCTGAGGCCTGCTACTGTGGGTGTCAAATTTTGGGGGCGGGGAGGGGGGGGTGTCACCATGTAACGATGGGGGAAGCGGCTCGCCACCTAGGGCTTGTCGGCTATTACTCGTGCACTTTTGGAGCCCCCACCCTCTGTGAGCCCTGCCATTATGGACGTCTCAAGCCATGTCTTGGTGATGTGTGAGCTGGAGGAATCCAGACTCTGCTGCCATCAACCTAATTTTCAGAGAGATCTTAGGATTTACAGCTTCATCTCTTTTGTTAGTGCGACTTAGCAGGACGCTTAAGCACGCTAGTGGTGGCGTAGCCTATTTTTCACCTCCTGGATTAAGGCTTTCGTTCTGCCCCAGTGTGTGTGAGGTTTACCTGCCCCCACACTCCATCTTCACCCACAGCCCCCCCAAAAATACGTGCCTCTGCATTGGACAGGCATTCCGCATGAGGTATCCCTTGCCGAAGGTTTTGCCAGGACAGTGGAGAAAGGCATCAGCCGGGTAGAACGTCACAGGGAATGCAGACAGATGTACTGTCGATGTATGATGGTTAAGATTCTAGAATATTTAGGGGCAGTGAAACCTAGGGACGGTTTGGGTGACGGGCATGAACAGGTGGACACCTCGATATTCACAGAGCTGAGATTAAGGGTTTACACCTCATTATCATAGAAAAGTGAAAGTTACCTTTCAGTGGAGTACAAGGGACAATTTCACTATGAAGCTAAAAATGCTTTAGAAAACGTTTCAATTTTTGTAATTCAAATTTGTATTATTTTTCAAACCAAAAACTTACAGCAGTCTCATATAATACACATCAGCCATTGACATTTATAAAACATCACAAACAATATGAACAATCACTAGTTCAACCTCCCAGTCATTTATTCTTCAAAATGGTAAATGGATCGCATTTATATAGCGCATTTTTCCACTCCTTCAAGCACTCAAAGCGCTTTACAGTTTGCCTCACATTCACCCATTCACACACACATTTCAAACACATGGCCCCAGAAATTTTCCCACATTTTCAACATATCTTGTTTCCCATTTAGTCTGTCTAACATTTTTTCATAAGAGGCTGTCTTAATCATCTCAGCAGTCCATTCCTTTATATCGGGAATTGTTGGGGATTTCCAATGCCTTAATATTACCCTCATGGCAGTTATGAGTCCCACCATCACAGCCTTAAACTGTCTATTATTCACCTTTGGCAATTCTACTCGATCTCCTAGCAGACAGAGTCGGGTTTGCGGGGTAATGTAAAGTCTAGCCATTTGTCCAGGAGATCAAGAACTCTACCCCAAAATGGATGTACCTGAGAGCACTGCCAAAGCATGTGTAAATAAGCCCCCACCTGCCTTCTGCAATTCCAACACTGATCAGTATTAATTAGTCCAGTTCTGTTCAGTCTAACTGGTGTCCAGTAGTATCTTTGTATAATTTTATACTGAATAAATTAGAAAATGTTTCTTATATTTGTTTGGGGGTGCTACTGTGAAAATGAATATACATTTCAATAATATTAATTGTTGTACATTAATTCTTAAGATTTACTTCTATTTAAAAGTTATGAGGACATTGAAAAATATATGTAAGTAATAATGCCCAACATTTTTTTCCCCTAATTTCCAATTCTCTCTAAGTAAGCTTTAATAATAAAATCAATACAAAGAAAGACTTTCCAGAACTTAAAGGTGGCACTCCTCTTTGCATTTTGTATTTCTATGACAATGACAAAGCCGACAAGGAAGTTACGCCTTAAATTAAAGGATTATGGGTAAACAAGAAACTGGTATGCGTCAACAGCCTTGGCCATGATGTAACCTCAAAGCAATGCTCGGTTAGAGCTGGAATATCACATCAACAGTAACATCACCTCTGGATCTTGGACATTCGGGCCCAGGTTTTGATTCTTTAATGGCTACATCAGCGATGTGCCTCTCCTATAGCTGATAGATTAGCACACCGCTACAACCAGGGCGTGTTTACGTCATGCTCTCTCGCCGACCTGATGGTATGACAGCCAAGGAAACTTGAGGATTGTTCCTTGCTTGAGCAACTGCTAGCAGGGATAAAACCTGAATCCAGTATCCTCAGCACTGGTCCTCACCCCCACACAGTCACACTTGCGGCGGGGGGGGGGGTGTATTACAGGCAGTGGTATTACAGTCCTTGGCCTCGGACGAAGCCATCCTGTTTATTTAGCATACTCACCCCCCCCACCTCACAAAAGCAGCCTTGTAAGATAAAAGGCCAGCCTGCCGTCTGTTCCTCAGTGTCCTCTTATTAAAAAGCTTTTACTTGTAAACAGCGCTCATAAAGGAGGGGCAGGAGCAGTGTGTCTTTCATTTTCACTACAACAGTGTTGGTTACATTGTCCTGATCTTTGCTATAAGGTTATCTAAGGCATATGGCCACGTTCAAGAGTCACAACCCACATCCTCCGCCATGAAACTTTTCTGGTGTCTTATTTTTTTTTTTTGCACTTTTAATTGTCTTTGTTTTCTCAGTGTTGCAGGTTTAATGAGTCAGAGTTGTCTCCAATCACATACCGTTTTGCAGTATGTCAAGGATATCCATTTGAGAATAGTCTTCGTGCAGTGAGCGCAGTGCAGCCTGGCTTCCTTGAGACAGCTGAGAGTGTAGATTACATGTGGGGTGAAGTTGGTTATTGGAGTTTGATTCATTACCTTGCTTTTGGCTAGTTAACGTGAATGAGAAAAACAGCTTTTATCCTCCCAGACTTCCCGACTTGACATTAAATTTGTTATTAGAGTATGTGGTTAATGAACATTTCAGGGTCATTAACACAAGAACCAAGGCACATGTCCAGTATAGTCTAGTTAGAGTCCTTTGTAACAGTGTTTCTCAACTCGGTCCTCGGAGACCCCCAGATGGTCCACAATCCTGCTTCCTCCCAGCTCGTGCCCTTATGGAGCACTTCATGCATGAGGGGAGAAACACTGCTTCACATGGCCCCCCTGCCGGTCATTTTTGGGAACCCCCCCTCCCCCCCGCACCACCACCACTGTCTGCCCCAATAAAAAGAGGGAGTAGACCACAGCCAAATGTCGCCAATCCTTTTGTTCTGACATGGTGAAGAAGACAAATTTATGTAATTTATGAATTACATTAATGTTTGTTCTTTTGAAAATTCATTATTGATTAAGAACATGCTTGTGTGTAACAAACAGTTCAAGTTTGGGTCGATGCTGTTGCTTCAAATGTTTAAGAGCATTGTTAAAAATTCTTCTAATTCCATGTAATTTCACAATTTCCTTTTCCTTAATACTGGATGCTGCTTCCTACATATGTTGGCGTTTAAAATCTGTTAAAGTCTGTTTTGTTGTCTCGATGCCTCCCCGAGCAAAACTGTGAGAAGAGACGCAAGTTTCATTCACATTTTTTTTTTCATTTTTTCCATATGTGTCATTTGATATTTGACTCCACCTCTATTGTAAAGTAACACTCTCAAAAAACTGGTTTCCATTGTCAATTAATAGGAGATTGTCATGAGCTGTTATTGTGTGCAATTTGGGTGGATTTCAAGTTCAGCAGTTTTGCTTTTAATCTTCGAAAGGAACAATAGGTATTAAACTGTTAACAACTTTACACTTTTCCTGCTATCAGACACCAATTAGTGGATTACAGTCTTTTCTACTCCGACTCGCGCCTGAACAATCCGATCGATATTGTGGTGTGTGGCAGGGATCTGACAGTATCACAACACAAATCATGCCAACACGAAATGCTAACAAATTCACACTTCCCTGCTATCAAATTCCAGGTATTATTATGTGCCATAAAGATATAAGCACCTTGCAACCGTAAAGTCAGCGTCTGTCTAAGTGTTCATGCTTCCCAAATGCATTGTCATTTTGGGGGTGACTGAGTTTATCCACCTGGTTGATAGTTGGCTTCTTGTGGTCATTTTTGCTTCAGCTGAAAAATTCTGGTTTGATTTGATATAAAAATCCACTCGAGTGCTTCCTTTGTTATCCAATGTATCCTTCATTGTCCATTGTTGTTACCATTGTTGTTACCATGGAGAGATACCAGGTTTGTTTTCTACATATGTTCATGTCTGCTGAATGATTTGTTCCCGATAAACAAATGTCTAAAACCTCGGCGTTTTCACCATCGAAGTTAGCTGCTGTTTCTGTGATCACAGCCTTCTGTTTTGTCAGAACCTAACTATTTCATTTATCTTCTTAAATTAAGTTCTTCATTTTCTGCTTTAAATGAGGTCTACTCAGCATATTGGAGTTTTTCTGCCGTTGAGTCCACGAATGCCGTCCTCCAGTCCAGCTTCTTTCATTGCATGTCATTACATACAGGTTGAATCGATATGGGGTGCAGCCTTGTACAAAGCTGCAGTCAGTCACTCTCTCCGAATTCCGCCTGACTATGGCATCTGGTCCAGTGTACAGATTCTTAAAGACAATGCGATGTTCTGCTGCACCCTTATTCCATAGTTTGATCCACACAATTAAAAACTTTATTTTAATCAGCAAAGCACATGTTGACCCTTCTGATTTTGATCATATACTGTGTGCTGGCCACTATGTCTGTAGGATCCTCAAACCAGCGTGTATGTATCACAGATGTTTTTGTATGTGGGGCTACAACATCCACTGAATGACGTAAACCGTAATCTTACTGGCATGTGATAGGAGGGAAACTGTATGAGAGCAGGAGAGTCGACAGCACTGCCGGCGGTATAATGACCCACTATTCATGTCTGACTTGTAATACATTGTGCATTCAGTGATGTATGTGTGACGGACAGCTACAATAAGTAGACATGATACAGATACAGTACCTATTTCCTTACGTAAGTGCAATAAAATAATTTGCTGCAGCTTCGGGGCCGTCGTCCTTCTCAGCTGCCATCGTCGGTACAGTGCGCATCTTTGATTTCGTAGTGTTGTGATTTTGTATTTACATCATTATTTGCTGTATTATGTGTATTATCACATTTCTGTACTTAATGCCTTTCCTCTCCGCTGTAATTATGGAATTATGCCCAAACTGCTTTGTGTTTCTGACGGGTCCTAAACACGGACGCAAGTTGCCAGATACCAATGCAGTCTGTAAAATTATGATAAAACCTAAGTGGTTAATAACATTATTAGTATGTTACCAGCAAAAAAAAAATAAATCACCGAAGAAGATGCTAGTGTTTAATTTCCACAGTCAGCACTGTAAATGTGTGACTCCCTCACATTTATAAAAGAGACCTCAAATGACTCATTATCTTATCTGGTGGATCAGGCCGTTTAACCCTTTGTCCACCTGACAATGGTGTTATCAGGGCCCAGAGGAAGGTGAGGTGGTTGTAAAAGTTTGTGTTCTGCTCCATTTTATGGGGAGGGACTCAGGTGACAGGGGTTCTATTTTCCTCACTTCTGCTTTGTTGGGGTTGGGGGTACAATGGCCTCTGTTTGTGTGTCTAACCCCACCCCAACACCCCCCCACCACAATCCTTGCCCATGCCCTCTCCACCCACCCACCTTCCTG
>JAODJX010000134.1:257609-277844 GCA_026776945.1 Isichthys henryi | reverse complement strand
CTGAGGTCACCGAACCGGACACCCTCAACGCCCTGGCTGCGCCTAGAAATTCTATCCATAAAAGCTATGAACAGAATCGGTGACAAAGGGCAGCCCCGACGGAGTCCAAAAAAATACATAATGTAATAAAATTAAAAGTCTCAGTACCGTTCACTGACAGTGACTTCTGGATATGCAAACTACTGGGACCACAGTGGATGCCTCTGCTCAAGGTTAAATGGAGAGGTGACAAAGAACGCATGTTCGGCTGCAGCAGGACAAAAAGGAGCATGCCAAATATTTATAAATAAAGAGATGCTACTAAAAGAGTTCCGCCATATATAACCAGCCTCCGTTCCGCCATAAGTGACCAGCCTCCGTTCCGCCATAAGTGACCAGCCTCCGTTCCGCCATAAGTGACCATCCTCCGTTCCGCCATAAGTGACCAGCCTCCGTTCTGACTTGCTGGTGTGGACGATAATGCCGCTGCGAGATCAGACATGGAACTGGAAATGTGCTGGTTAAGAACATAAACGCTGATGATTACAGGTTCCCAGGATGGAGCTGCATTAGTACTTAAACTCTGATGTTACTAAAAAATATATATATTAAAAAAAGAAAAAAAACAACAAAGAAAAACCTGGGGGGGGGGGGGGGAGGGCATGTAGCTGGCAAAATTAAATCAGGTCATTAACCCTCGTTGGTTCTAGCAGTCGACACCGAAGTTCCCTCGGGAGTTGAGAGAACGGCAAAGCATACCGCTGCGACAGCCAGGTATCCCCCGACAGGCTGCAACGTTCCTCGGGGTGAAGGATCACAGAAAGATGAACCGAGCGCTAATTTGTATGCAAAGACAGATGAGGGTTGATTCAGAAACAGTATGAAGTGCTGTAGTACAGAGAGCTGAAAGCCAGGCTCTAGGCAACGAGCATAGAGCCTCCGACTGGTCCTCTAACGGACAACAACACGAAACGCGGGGCGAAGGGAGGAAGCGCCGACTCAGAAGAACATGCTCTGAATGATTAAAGCAGGCTTGGCTGCCCGTGGAAGGCAGATGGAGGCTGCAGGGAGGAACCGGTAGGGGCGGGACGGGGGCCCCAAGGAGCCGATCTGCCATGCAAATGGACAAAAACCAGAACCGCCACCAAGGCGGAGGCTGCGAGGAACCGATCTACCATACAAACCAACAAAAACCAGAACCAGCACCGAGACAGGGGTCACACGGATTGGATCAGCCACACACACTAACAGAACCTAGAACCAGCACCAGGGCGGGGGCCGTGAGAAGCCAATCTGTCAGACAGACAGAACCCAGATCCTGCACCAGGACTGGTGCGCTGATCCAACATCATTCACATGACCCACCATACCACTGGAAGTGCAATACTTGAGAAAGATCCCAGATCTGGTACCTGGATGGGGGCCAGCGCCACCACCAGACCAGTGGTGCACATTGTGCAGTACCCTGTTTCCAGAGCTGCCAGGTAACTTTGGGGACCATCATACCCAGAACACTCCCTTTGCTATTAAACATAACCCATTCTTTTGTCAGTGTAAGGGGACACATTTCCCTTTACTTCCTCCATTTCTGCTAGACTGGTTTCTTTTCACCCACAACTGGATCCTCACACTGACCACATCCTGCACTGCTCAGGTTCCCCAAGTGAAAAGCTGAGATTGGCCACAACCAGTGAAGCACTTGGGCGTTCAAATCAGCCGCAGTCAGAGCTCCAGTGTAGTTAAGCTTTTCGGCAAACTGCGCATCAGCTGCTCAGACCTGCGATCTCCCAACGAGAGCGACAGTGATTTATAGCAAACCTCCAGGGAACGCTGTCATCAAGCTGGGCCGCACTCCAGGTCAGACTGGATGTGCTGAGCTGGAGGCTCTGAGTGCTGAGAATTTGAACCTACGGTTTGCGACGATGTCGTCAGTGGGCGTTCCTAAGGTTACGCCTCTAACGAGGACCTGCAAAACCACAATGCACACCGCACACGTAGACCACTGGCCCCCATTCACTGGGAATGACAATCCTTCAGGTCACGAGCAGAAGAAGCGTGAGTTAAGGTGATGATTAAAGATGCAAATGACCGGGCAGGGCAGGTTGGCCAACATCAACCTATTTATACAGGGCTTTTTCATTCACTCCATTATTTATGCTGCCTTTTAGCAGGGCACATGTCAGCCAGATCAGTTAGCTTGAATCATTCATTAATTAGCTAAGTGAAATCATTAACCATAAGGCAGATGGATATTGCTGTGAAAAGGCCTTTTGGAAACGCACTGGCCGACAGGGAAGAGGCCCACAGTTGCCCATGGACACTGGCTCATGCTGCCCAGATTCCTCTTCCCCTTCCCCACCGGCCTCCCCCCTCCCCCCATAGGCTCCATCGTCTGTCGGCAGCCTCCCCACCAGCTGATCGCAGAGCCGTCTATCTCTAGATAGCATCAAAACAGGCGCTGATCGCTCACCTTTCTAAAGTGAAGGGCATGCTGAATCACCCCCCCGCGGAGAGCCGGGAAACCCCCCACACCGAGTCCGCATTCAAGGCGCACACTCTACACAGCAAATATCAGCCGGAGAGGGCGCCCGAAAGAGAAGCTGTTCCAGAGAAGAGAACGAGGCAGAAAAATCCCCCTTCTCAGCTCAAACTTCCTTGGTGTTACCATACTTTCATTTCCCTTCCTGACATTTATCAAGACTGATTTCACATCATTCAGATTGCTGATCTGAGTGATCTGCTCTGCAACCTTAACTTAGGTTCCCGGGCGGCTCAATGCAGGGGGACTGGCAATAATACCTTTTGTCATTAACAGAATTAAAAAGAAAAAGAGATGATGATATATTTCATTAATAAAGACGCACTGCATCCTGAGCCACATCGGCTAACGACCAGGAATACACTAACTGATCAACCAGTGACCAGAAATTGGGTTTTCATCCCAATTGGCACTGACCAGCACTCGGCTAATCAGTCTAAATATGGGGGCGATTTTATGAGCAGTTTACCAGCTAAATCACTTTTTGTACCAACTAGTGATGGCAGACATGGTGATATTTTATCATACTCGGTTGCAATTGTATCCACAGTACACATTTCAGAGGTATTGTAAAAATCATGATGATACAGCACTGCACGTATATTTACTTTTATCAAGCAGATATCTATTGCGACATACGAGTAAGGCAAATAGCGCATTACAAACATACGTGCTGTGGGGGAGTCAAATTGCGGCTAAACTGAACTCCCACTGAAAGCCCAGTTACTAGCGCTACCTAACACCATTATTTTAACAACAGGACAAACTGGCAGGCACCTGTCATGCGATGCCTGCGTGTTTGGAGGCTGCAACAGTGCTACAAAAAAAAAAAAAAAAAAACAGACCAATGCGAAACAAAGTAATTTCTCTGTCAGTGCTGTCAGTATATCTCACTTCTTTGTCAAATATCTGTCTCAGTGGATCTTAACTTACTGACTAGATCTTGAATTGATCATTTTAAATTGATGCATTAACATTACCGCATAAATACAAAAATAAATACTGATCTATATTGTGGATCGTGATTATAACCGAAAACATCATATCACGCATCCGTACCCCACTCCGTTTCAATCCACAGTCACGCCCCTCACCCCTACCTTCCCAGCCCCCACTAATCCCGTGTGACAGGTCAGGTAAAACATTTTTGGGAAATGTCTGAATTTAGCGCCTTCATCCCACACTGCAAGAGTCTTAAGAAGTGAACAAAAAGTTGTCCGTGAAGAAACTACCCCAAAAACATCTGGAGCAACCAGTTTGACATTTAGAGAGGCATTTTTATTTGTAAAGACTACTTTACACTAAATATTTTGCTTGCAGAAAGCTAACTTCACTAGCTTTAAAAATATTTAGTTTGCTAATTATTATTTCGACTTGGGAAACTGGAATCTTCCAGTGGCCTGTACTACGAAGCGGGCTTACTGGCTTATCGGGGTAACTTGTCGGATTTAAGGTAGTCTGGGCAAAATGTAAGAGAACGAATATAAAGTCCATTTAAACTGTGGTACCTTAAATCTGACAAGTTACCCTGATAAGCCAGGAACCCCACCCCGTAGTATAGGCCCCAGGATCAGTATCGGCAGGTCAGGCTTAAAGTAAATCGGCAAAAGGGATCGCCGCTCTGAAGCAGAATGCTGACACACCCAGAGACAAGGCCCAGTCTGCCCTACTCCTAATCCTCACCCTCAACCACAGGTCAGGAGGCTTCCTGCTTGCTCCTCTTCCCAGACGCATGACTCCAGCCCATCTCGGTATATGAGAAAGCAACTCGTGCCATTACACCGAACTCCTAGAAGATCCTCCTCATCAGCAACACTGCAATCAAGTGCACGGAAATGTAATAATCATGTCCTGTCAGAGGCTGTGGCCCCCGGACTCTTGGACAACTCAAAGGAAGAGGTTCCTCAAGTTACGCATCTTCCATCAGAGCATTCTGTTAAATAGGAGAGCAAAACGCAGTCCGCGGAAACCGGGAGGGGCTGTGCAAGCCAGCAAACAAAGCCGGAAGACATTCAGAAAACAAACTGCCCCCATGTGTACACTGAGGTTCAGTTCAAACGTGCCTCTTCTTCCGAATCTCAGTTACACGGTACGGATCGTAAGCACCTCCAGGGGAATGTGGGAAAGCGACAACACCGGCACGCTCAAAGACACATTTGTTAAGGATTGGCTTCCAGAATTTCCATCTGGGTCGCACGCTCTGCCCACGAAATGGGGAGGGACTTAAATCTGCCGTGTTAGCGGGGCGTCGCCGTCTGCATGAGCTGAGTGGGGGGACAAACACAAACACAGAGAGATGCCCCAGAAAACACAGACGTGCCTAACGTTACATACAAACATTCCGCACGCTAGAATCCAGCAATGACTGGATCATTCGCTACAGCATATGCTCACTTATCAGGATTGTGCAACACATGAATAGCATGCCTTTCCAAAACATGACTAATCTTTTCTGGGAAGAATGAGGTCCCTGTGCAGAAGAGCCAGATCAGCTGACGCTCTTTCTGCGAGCAAGGGTCGCATCACTGCGTCAATACTCCACCGGAAACAAACCCCCGGCGTAACCAGAGATTACAAGCGCACCCTTCGACATTTCATTTATAATTCAAACTCTAGCAGAGACATCCAGTAGGTGTGGGACATTGTGCTATGATGTGGTCCCGATTCAGAAAGCCACACGTACAGCCCCTTCACTGGGAACCTTTTACAAAACGCCTTCAGCTATACTGCCTTCGCACAAACGCTGACCCTGAGCTTGACAGAGGGAACGCGTCAGTGCCTGAGAACAGTAAATAAAACTGTCAAGGAGTATAAGCATGAAGAACATCACAGAGGAAAAGCAGGTTTCAAAAAGAGCAAAGGCAACAACAAAGAGAAGCCGCGTTCCAACTTCCATTTCAAAATAGTGCCTACGGTGGCCATCACCAGACCATATAGGTGCCAGTTTGGATTAACCAGTTTGAAAAACTCAAAATGACTCCCATCTTATGATTCATTCATTTTAATGCTTCCTAAACTAACTTATCACATATAAACTAGAACGGCAGATCTGCTGTAGATGCCTTTGGAAGTTTCCCTTCATTGAGTCAAAGCTTCCTTATTCATATCCTACATCTATAAATCACTGAAGAAGTGCATTATTGCAGTCACTAAGATGGAAGCTATATTTTTAACTGGACAAATTGAGCTTTCAAGTACTTGTAAAGACAAACGACTAGCAAACGCGACGACATTATTCGCGTTTATGGTGAAGCTGATGACCGCTGACTGAATGCTGGGCTTATGAGTCCAGTTCCATCCCCAGGAGCACCCAGCACATACCTGAGACATAGTCCCGATCCAGCGGCGGGACATCATCCGTGCTGGAGAAATCCAGTGTGGCCCCAGCGATTTCCACCATGTCCTCGTCACTGGTGCCGCTCTGGAGGCTACTGAAGCTCTCGTTGCAGTATCCTGCATTTTCCATGCTGGTATAAAAGCATGACGGCGGTAAAGTCAGTTTAATTTGACATTCAAAATACAAACACATTACGCGCTTCAGCCGTTTCAGTGACTAATGTCAAAGGAGCCGTGCAGCATAGAGGCTACTGAGCTTCATGAGTCACGAGGCTAGTTTTTGAAATTTTCCTGTTGTACATTTATTCTAGAATTAAAAATGACTTGCACATGCATGTTCCAAAAACAAGCATTGTAGCATGTGAAGCACACTCTTTGCACAACTTGCCTAATTTGCACAACATAACTTACTCACTTTACTTACACTGTATATACACACATTCAATCACATTCAGATATTTATATGTATATAGGTGTGGTGTAAAAATCACTGCCCCTCTCACCCTCATTGTGATCTGCACTTATGGTGTAGGAGAACGATATTTCGTCTCACTGTAAACTTTATTATGTATTGTTTGGGATGAAAAAAGCTCTACTTACTTACTTACAGTAGTCTTTATGTTGCCCAGCTGGTTCGACATCATGACGTCACATGGTTAGGGAGCATATTAACTTTATATGCATGTGTACGTCATTTTTCAATCTATTTTAAATGTCAAATGAATGCTACTTTACCTCTGTGCCCGCACGCATCTCAACATTTAAGTTGTTACCGATCTTTACGCAGAGGCCAGGCGCTTGGTTAACGGCCACCAGGGTCCCTGTATAATAATCTTGAAAATGGAACTGTCTGCACTTGAGGGCTAAACATCCACGTAGACATCAGACACCTCTGTCGAGCCCATCTCACATCCACCGGAGTGAGATGATTATCTAGGCGGCCGCAGCTGTGTGGCACGTCCCTCTAAAAGCCGAGGGGCAGCAAAAAACCAGCTGATATTTTAATAACATCATAAAACGAGATAAGTTAAAGCCTAATTATACCACGAGAAGATTACAATCGGGGTCAGATTACAGCAACAACACGGCACCATCATCAGCTCGCCTAGAGGAGTACTGTCATTGTACAGGAGTATGAGTTTATAAGCCGGTAGCAGAGGGAGGGAGAGCCATCGGTAAACCAAGCGCAAGCCGGGCATCCCGAGAGAAGGAGAGTCATCCATAAAGACGGAGAGTCATCCATAAAGACGGAGAGCCACCCATAAGGAAGGAGAGTCATCCATAAAGACGGAGAGCCACCCATAAGGAAGGAGAGTCATCCATACTCCGGCAATCCCGGCACTTATCCGGCCCTTCCGCCGCGATCCGGGTGGACCGCCTCCCGAGCAGCGGCCGTTGACTTGTACCGAGCCCCCGTGACCATGCCGACCCCCTGACACTAACTAGATTACTGCTGTAGACTAGTAACTGACTGAGAGCAGAAGACTAACGAGCCGAGGTGCCGCAGACTCCCCGCGTAGTTATACTGACACGACAGCGGCGTTTTACTCCGATAAGCCGGTTAGAAGAGCCGGTTCATAAGGGGCCGAGCAGCGGGTTCACGCGGTAACAGGTGATTCGGAGAGGCCGGAAGACCTACCTGTCAGCATGGGCAGCGCTGCTAATTACGAGGACTAGTTACCGGCCGGCCAGCTAGTTAAAAAAAATCCGTTGGTATTCGTAGGTGACGGAGCGCTGGTTAATGAAAGACTTCAGCTGAAGCTGAATGAAGCGAGAAGCTGCCCGCGGGCCTGCTGGCGACGCTGTCACGGACCCATGGCTCTGCTGCGGTCCGGAAATCAGCAGAGAGGCGGACCAGGTCTCTCGGCTGCTGGGAAGCGGACCGCCCTCCGGCCGCCGCGGCGCAGCTGCCCGGCCGAGTCCCGTCAGACCGCACTGTAGATCCCAGAGCGGGGGCCCGGGGCGCCGATCGACTTATCGACCATCGACTACGTAGACGCACCGTTATCAATGAAAACGAAGGGTGCGACTTTAAGCTAGACGTTTAAATTGTATATCTTATGATAGTACAAGTAAATAGTTAATTAAAACTATGTAAATCAGTGCCGTATGACCGACTGCTGCCAGGAAGTCGCTTTCAAAATGGCAGTATTTTTCACAAATCACGTGAAATTATTGTTAGAATAAGGAAATACCTAATGTTTATAGGGTAAATGTTGACATCTAGTGGACATTTTGATTATTTCTTTAAACTTCCAGCAATCATTCGACGCTTATTATAGCAAAGTGGCTGCTTCACACCTCCAGGGTGGACTATTCCAGTCCTGCCTGCGCTCCGTAACCTCCCTATGGGTTTTTTCACCCATTCATGACTGTGATCAGGGAACTGGTTGGAAGATGGGTGGATGTATATAGCTAATAGCCGAACATAATATATGTTCTATATACCAGAAAGAACCTGTCACTTTCCCATTAATCTCCAGGACCACCATGACCCTGAACTGGATGAGTTATGGGAGATAGATGGAGGAAACTGCATTTCCCAGAATGCAGAGCTTACTGCTAATACCTTGTACCCCATGTTCTCCTTTGGGTCAGATGAATGGATTGCTGATTGGACAAGCGGTTAATGAAAAGAAATCAGATAATTCAAAGACTTTTAGATCTTCTGTTCAGGAGTTTCTCTCTCTATACATTTTAACACATAGATGTATTCTTCACTCCAGTTCTGTTTTGTCCATGGAAGTCAGCCTCCAATTATGGGACTGCTGTTTGCAAACACACCGCAGTGTTAAAGCTGCTGGACTTAAGCTCTTCTAATGCTTTCTCAGTGCAGCCTGGCCGCCAAGAGGACTGCAATTACCTAGCAACATCCTCCTTTCGAGATCTCAGATCTTACAACGCAAAGAAATGAACAGAAATTACACAACACAGACCTTTTAAAAATATTAATTATTATTACGCGTATGCATGTCTTACAAAATGTTTTGCAATAAATCGAGAAAGTAAGTATAAATGTTTCAAGTGAGAAACTATATGGGAACAAATAAGCGCAACATACAAAGTTTTATATACACAGAACAGAATTAAGACAAAATACATATATGTGGCATAAATAAAAAAAAGAATTATATACATTCCCTTTTTTGGCACAAAAACAATTGTCAGAATGTAAGAAACTGCAGGCGGTGAGAAAAAGGCGGTACGTGCTTTACAGATTCGGAAAAACATCCCATTTCCTTTGCTATGATACAGAAGCATTTACTTCTATAAAAGCAGCGGAATTTCCTTCTTTGACTGTGAATCTCTTGATTGCATGTTCAATTTCACTGGCTTACACACAGCGTCAAATGATTAAATGGACAAAGAAGGGGTCTGTGTTTGCTGATGGCAAACCTGATCCCTACCAAACTAGAATTTAGTGATTAATTGTTATTGTTGACACATCACAGCACACAACAATGAAATACATCCTCTGCATTTAACCCATATGTGACATGCAGCTAATTCAGGGGAGCAGTGCATGGGGGCGGTACCTTGCTCAGGGTACCTCAGTGTTGCCTTGCTGATCAGGGATTCGAACCTGCAATCTTTCAATTACAAGGGCACTTCCCTAACCATTAAGCCACCACTGCCCACAGTGGTGCTAATGCCAATCTACTAATGATGCCATCTAAAGACAAATGTGACAGCTTCATCGCCACAGTTCAGATCAGTACATTTATGTAACGCATAAGAAATCTGCTACAAGGGAATTACAAAAGGCTTTATAATACACACTATAGAAGTGCCACATGACAGAGGTCAGTGCCAGGATGACCACACTTCTCTCTGACTTGGTACTTATCCATCTGCAGACGGCCGGTGGTCCGGGAATCACAAATGAAAATCCTTTGGTACAAAGTTTTAGAAAACCTGAATAGGAAGTGAGACATAAGAATGCTTAGAAGTGGGGGGAAAAAAAACAAAAGGAGGAAAATTTGGGGGTGGGGGGTGGGCATGGCCTGGCCCAGAGAAGTTTATGGTCCCTTGAAGAGAAGCTTCCTTTGGCCAGTCATGTGACATGGAATTAAAATAAATAAATAAATAAATAACAATTGTCGGTGGTTATAGGAGGAAATAAAAACACTGGTGTCATGTCACCTTGCAGTGACTTTATGTGATATTACAGTTACAGAATCGAAATGGCCCACAGCCTAACTCTCTCCCGCATCCAAGCACGTCTGTTAAGATAATGGTTACAATTAGCAAATAGAAACAGAAGAATAGTGATAAGCACCATAGTTTGTTCCAGTCTTTCCACTGTGAAGCAGATATTTTGGTTAGTTATCCCTAAAGCCCCTAGGGGGCGCACTATTGCCATCCACCTCCATGACCGCCCCCCAGCCCCGGAGTCAGCAGAAGCCGGAGGCCCGGTCCAACGCGCCGCCCAGCGCCAGGCTCTCCCTCAGCCCGCATAGCTGCTCCTCGCCCAGCCGGATCTTGTCCTCCAGCTGCCGCTGTTCCACCAGCAGGGCGGCCTTCATCTTGACGAAGTGGCTGTAATCGCGGAGCTGCTCTGGGGGCAGGTTGCGGCCCAGCGCCCGGCACACCGCCTGCTCCCGCCGCTCCACGTGCTCCTTCAGCTCCTGCGCCTCCCCCAGCTGGCCGAGGAGCTGCTTCCTTTTCTCCAGGAGACTGAGCTGTGGAGGAAGGCGCAAACTAGCTAAGTGTTCAGGTGTAGAAAAATACTAGAATATATACAAATTAACATGAACACAAAAAAAACATTTACTCCAAAATATTACTGATATCTAGTCGGACGGCTAGATGAACACCGCTTCAGTTCCCAAACCTCTCCTCAGGGGCACCTCCGCCGTTCTACATGCTTGTTAAATTTCACCACCAGCTCACCTAATTAATTAATTTAATTTGTGAAATAATTTGATGAGCTATTAATTAGCCGAACATAAAACGCTAGTGTTTGAGTCAAGAAGTACATGGGTATATCGGATGGTTACTGCAAATACTGGGGTGATTTTAGGAAAGGTTTTAAAACGTCAACAAAAAGACATGAAATGCTTTTTTTTTTTTTTTTACATCCAACATGACGATAATATTCTGTGACTAAGACTTTTGTACATTACTGTTTCCCCCTTTTGTAAGTTTTAGATACCATTGTATCTTTAGACGTTTACGTCAGACAAAGTTGTTCGGGCGGTTCCTTAAGATTACAGAACTACGCGGGCACTGAAACACGCAAAGGACAACGTGTGCCGTTATCCACCAAAGAGCCACTGAGCGTCCAGAATGTTCTCAGTGCTGTGATCGAGCCAACAGTACGATTACTGGTCGATGCACCATTATTCCCTAACAGAATCAGGGACCCCCTGGCTCGCTTACCCGCTCCTGGGGCCTGCAGTCTGCGCCCAGACTCTCCAGGGCGCTCTCCACGCGCAGCAGCCTCCCGGACAGCGACAGCAGCAGGCTCACCACCTTGTCCAGGTCCCCGATGAACATGCGGTACTTGTCGACCTCGCTGGGCTTGCACACGGCCAGCACCAGCGCTTCCACCTCTTCTCCGAGCTGGCAGTTGGCTTGGATGTCCTCACGCAGGCCTTGCTGAGCTTCCCGCAGCACGCACAGTTTCTTCTCCAGGCTCTCGATCAGCTGCTGCTGCCACGATAAACCGCGTGAGAGATACGCCAGCGCATGTGGGAGTCGAGGCCCTGAACGCTGACGTGCGCAGCGGTCTGCTTCAGGTACAGCATTTGGTACAATGTGGGAGACACCGTGTGACTGTAACGCTTTGCTGATTACTAATCTAAAGGGATTCTCATAGCTCTGTACAGGTGCCAGGCAAACTCATTTCATTTCCTGCATCTACTTCATTTGATTCGATCAGGCACAGTGGATCGCCGTGGTTTAGTGCCGCATCCACGTTGGCAGGGTTGTGGGTTCAAATCCCACCCTCTGTTCTGTGTTTGTGTGTGTAACAACAAATGGTTTGGTGAACTGGTATCTCAAACCAGTGTTAGAGAGTGTGAGCCCTGCAACGCACAGCCGTCCCGTCCACACTGTCCCCTTAATAATGTCCTGTGTCTTGTGACACCCCCATACTGGATAAGTAAGTGCTTATGAATGGATGGATGCCTTTCCTGCTGCAGGCGCTGTGTTACCTTCTTATAGGAGAGCTCATGATCTTCCTCATCCTCCCCGAAGCCTGTCTGTTCCTTCATTTTGGTAAGAAGCTGTGCTTTGGCAGCAGAGGTGCCGTAATACGACAAGCATCTGCTCCCTGGACCTGGAGGATCGGAGGGGGGCCGTCTGGCTCGCCTGAGATGGGGGTGCGAGTGAGACAGGCATTGTAAGGCAACCTTAAATCTAGTTCATACTTCACTTTTCCTTGTGCGTTTTCATGCTGGGGATTGTCGTGCGGGCAGCTTGTGCTCATATTCGATTCGGTCCTGCGGATGTGGATGGCTGCAGACACCTGACCAGCAGAGATGTATTGCAACAAACACAAATACAAATAGTGGAGCGATAAGTGTAAAATTTTATCAGCAGTCAAAGTTAGTAGTCAAGTCTGAGGGCAGTAATAAGGCAAACCACAGTATTTTAAAATTCTTACAACAAAATTAGCCAGGACCCCAAAACCCCCAATCCACTCTGCGAATTTTATGGCAGAGATTTCAAATTGCCAAAATAGTACTGATTTTTAGAATACCGGATTACTCAGTATAATGTCTGGACAGTATTAGGCTTGTGGGCACCTCCAACCCTCCTCATTCAGCTTCTCGCCATAACTGCTACAACAACAACAACTATTCCTCTTCTACTCTATTGTCGTTGACCGCTGATTTCTGAAAGTCCACGCTGCCACCTACTGGAAACACCTATTCAATTAAGTTGTTGGTTCAAATCCCAAGGCCAGCAGAGTGATGTCACTGAGCTGTCTGTCCTTCTTTCTTAGAAAGTATATGCTGCTTTGTAAAAAAGCATCTGCTAAATAAATGAGGTGTATTGGGAAATGCTTTCACCTTTCTAAGGTGTCGACGCTCAGCTCCAGCCCACTCCTGCCTCCCCTCCAGACCTCCCTGCTCATGTCCCCTCCTCCGCGCCGTGGGAGAAGCTCCTCCAAGTGCTTGGCTTCTGCCGTCTTCTCAGCACCCCCACACCGGACCTGTGCTGCAGGGTCAGGATGGGCCGTCAGTGTACCTCCAGCTGAGGGACTGCCTTCTGGGACCATGTCTATGTCCGTCTCCAGCACGGTCCCGGGGCGTGCCGGACCCTGAGGATGCCCCTTGGCTGAGCTGCCCGCCGCTTCTGCTGCCTGTGGAGTATCGATGTCCGTCTCCAAGGGCTCTTCCTCCACCCCGCCAGCTTCCGGATGAACGAGGCCTAAACTTGGCTCTGCGTCGGTGGATGTCTCAGGGCTCCCCAAGGGACGGATCTCCGGGGAGAACTGCACCATGACGGGCTCCTTTTCTGTCACACTCTGACTGCTGACTTTCCGCTTGGTCCCACCCCAAGAGCCCAGATGGACAGGATCTGAGAGCCGGGCTGGTTCCTGTTCTGTGTTCGATGCACTTTCTGACACGGACAACCTGTAGGACATTTACAGCCTATCACATACATTCACATGCCAGAAAAAAATAAATAAATCAAATAATGGTAACAATTAATTAATGGTAATAATAATAAAAATGTAATCCGTAACTTTCTGCCAGCAATAAAATATATAAAGTAACAGCGATTAATGTTAAAAAATTTGATTTATATAGAGCAGATCAACTTGCGACTTTCTGTTGCATTTTATGTTCTGAATGTGTTTCTGAATAGAAAGAAACAAAAATGTGTGTGTGTGTATATATTATATATATATATATATACTCACTTCGCATACGGCACGGCCTGTGAAGGAGCCTCCCCCGCCGGTATGGCCGGTCTACAGGTCTCCTGCAGAATGGTGACACACCTCTGGCCATCGCTAAGCGGCAGGCTGTGGGACCGCTGTCGGGTCACATCAAGGTACCCAGCATGCTCCTGGGGCCGAGACAGGTGTGGGGTTTCCTCGGCAGGGGAAAAGGGGCGCAAAAACAAGCTCTGGTGAGATGCCCTCCTGCGGTAGAACTTCTCCCAGTCGGGAGGGGGCGGGCGTGGTGGGGGTACCCCCTTCTTGCAGGCCGCAATGCCGCTTTCTGTTGGTTTTTCCGCCGCGGAAATGTGAATCGTTATAGCATTTGTCTGAAGCCGCTGTGCCAGGTGGATGCTGCCCTCTGACAGGGCCCGCCCACGCTGTGCGTGCTGCGCTGCGTGTTCCTTTGTGCCGGATGCACGCTGTGTCTCAACTACACCGAAGTTATCGCAGTGTGTCAGTGTAGCGCCCTCTGGTGGCCGGAGGCCAGACCTACAGTTAAGTAAATCCCTGAAAAAAAGGACAACCAACCACAAGTGGGTTATTATATATATTAATGGGGTTATTGATTTATTAGAGATTGATTAAAGTTTCAAATATAAAGAAAGAATATACATGAAACCTACCATACTTTTATGGAACTAAAAGGGAAGGATTCTTACCTCTCTGTCAGACTTAAATTTCTACTCAGTTTGGATGCTTCCATCATTTTCATGGGATGTACCTACAGGAAGGATTAATAGAATGAAAAATAATAACCATGTCATTAAAAATACCATTAAATTAATGATGATTTCATTGTTAATTACAACAAAAATGGCTTGATAAGGATGCCTATTGAAATCCTACAAGTATATTCATAAATTCAAAATAACCGCCAAAATTCAGCACATAGGATGTGTTTGTAATGCGCTCTAATAGAGTATCTTTGAATGACAAGTTCATGAACTTTTATATATTGCCTGTACTAGCAAACCATTTGTGTGTTGGGACTCCTCAAAAGACAAGATTTATTGCCCCCCAGCACATCTGCTTATGCTGAAGGAGAAATGGTCTCCCTGGGGGGGTCGCAGAAGAAAGTGGCAAATGTTAATCAGTGTTGTTCTAAACCAAAGGCCTTCATCTGAAAGTATCTGAGGCACGGAAAATGGACCGGAGCCTAGAGGAAGCAGAACTACAAGCAATGAATATCAACACTCAGAATCTCACCGGGGGCCGATTTACACGGAGGAGTCATCTGATTTTTATAAGAGTCAAATTTGGAATTTATTACTCACGGTCTTTAATGCTACAACCCGACTCTGAAAGGGAGACGGGACTTTTCACCATCGGTTTTGCCCCTGTAAATTTTGTAAATGCACTAGAATGTTCCTGAAACCTGTGCCGTTTGATGAAAGACAGGCCCAGCGAAGAAGAACGAGGGCTGAACTCAAACAGAGCTGTAATCCGGCCAGCTGACATGGATATGTGCACAGAAAGGAACTGGGGATTTCAGGCGCTTTCTCAGACTATTGTTGGCCTGGTACAGAGGTGACGCTGCCGAGGACTACGCCCCGTGATTCTAACACCAAATATCCCCTAAAGCTAAGCCGCTAACCCATGTGATCCTCATGGAGCCCCGGCGCACTCTAGCACACACTTACCTCCAGCGGAGCCCTGCACATCTGCTTCTGTCCCGGTTTCTCCTGAGGGCTGATCTGATTACCCAAGCATGAGATGGGGAGACGGAGACTGTTCTCATCAATATGGGGAAACTGTTTGACCTCCAGTACTTCAGGATTACCGCCGTAGTGGTTATTCAGGCTGGGCTGGGTTATCTCCTGATCAGCATTGAAGCTGCCGGACAGAGTTCTCGTCGCTTCTTGGAGTTGGTGGTATAACACGTCATCACCAACATCTCCCTGGTAGGAATAGCGCCTCTGGTTTACTTCTGTTCTCCGTCCAGGAGTCTCCATCTTGACTTGCTCCAGGTTTCTCCGTTGCATCTCCAGCCTTTGCCGGTAACTGGTGGGACCAGGATGGCTTAACACAGGCACGCTCCGGCTGGTCTCCTCAAAGAACTTTCTGCGGTCTGCGAAAGGAGGGATGTCAGTATTTTCCAGTTTAGACCAGGAGTGAGGTTTAGTCACTGGTTTAGTACTTTCTTCCGACGCTCTGCTGCCAACAGTCCAGGACGGCTCCGTCTCCCGCGTCCAACGCCACCGCCGTGGTTTTCCTGCTGGTCCCGGTTCCTCCAGAACTCTCATGTGGCATGACCCAGCTGGTTCCGTGTGCTGGGAGCCCCACATAGGGTATCCTAAGCTACTGTGACCTTTGGTGCTGGAAGTTGGAGGAGCAGCAATTTTGCCAGATACTGCTGCGATGTCGGAGGATGCACCAAGGCTATGCTGCTCCCCCCACTCCTCCTCCTCCAGGGGCTCCTCACCTTGCAGGAGGTTGGCCGAGTCTCTGCACTTCAGCAGCTGTGCCTTTTTACGCTGGATCTCGTTGCGCAGATTCGTGGCGAAGCGTTCGCTGCGACGGAGGGATTTGGACAGGCGGCGCTGCCTAGAGCAGTCCTGTCTGCCCACTTGAATTAGGGACTCTCTATCCCCAAATCCATCGCTGTCTCGTTTCTCCTGCTCAAGAGCGTCTCCGCTGGCTACCGTGCACAGACCTCTGCAATCTTCTTCTAGAGCCGCAGGTTTCACTGGCTGGGGATACTCTGCTGATTCTCCTCCAGGCACAGTAAGAGAGGAGCACCACGTTTGGCGAGTACAGAGCAGGCTCGTGGTAGATTGGGCAGCTTCTCCCTCCGTCTGTGCATCCTCTGGCTCAGAAGCTGCGACCGAGCCAGGTGTGGAGCACCTACTGCTGGACCACTTCTCCAGAGGCATCGTATTTTTGCCAGAATCGTTCTCTGGATCTTCTTCACAGTGTAGTGAAGATCTGGACCATGGACCATGAGAGTGCAAGTCACTGTCCAGCCTGGGGCTGCCGGAGAGGGTCAGTGTGGACAGCTCTGTAGACAGCAGGGAGTCGGGTGCGCTGTGCCTGTGACTCGCCACGCCATGCTTGTTCTTGGGGGCCTTGGGTAAGCTGCAGGGGGGCTGCACGCTCTCCCTCACACCCCCACTGGGAGGATCCAGAGGGCAAAGAGAAGGGGAGGGTGACAGTCCTGGTAGCAGATGGGAGGCAGAGAGGTTCTCCTTGCAAGATGCACGTTGGCTGCAGTCGCAGGCCTCCAGCTCCGAGTTGAAGGCGTAGTACTGATCCAGTGAGCATCCCTGCTGGCAGGGCTTGCTGTCTGCCAACTTGCACGGAGTCGCAGCTGAGGTCCGGTCCTGGATTTTCATGGGATCTTCAACCCAGCATCCGGTGATGCCCGAGATGTCGACGGGAGCAGAAACGCAGCGTTGCTCGGTGGCCCGCGGCCGACCTCGGGTCACCCGGAAGCTATCCCTCCTCACGGGAGGCTGTGGGGGCACCCTGGCAGTAGAAGAGGGGCCCCGCTCCTCCTCGTAGCCGTATGAGAATGGCCGAGCCCGGACCTCTGGGCGTCTGCAGGAGGAGTAGCTCTTCCTGTTGGGCTCCTCGGGGAAGAGGCCCGCATCACCGTCGGGGTCTTGGCAGCGCCCGTCGGCATAGCGACAGGAGCCCAAGCTATGGAAGAGGCTGTCTACAGAGCTGGCGTCTTCCTGCCGGAGGGAGACTGTGTAGTCGGAGGTGTTGGAGCTGGCGGAGAAGGAGCTGTATGCGGAATCCCGCTTGTTGCTGAAGATGACGGGGTCGACAGGCGACAGCTGGCTGTCACAGCAGCCCTGGCAAGGGGGGTCCAGGCTCTCCATGCTGCCCAGCGAGCTGCTGCGGTCTGTGCTGCAGTAGCGGGACAGCTGGCTCCACTGCATGGACAAGTCACTGCAGCAGAGCGCAATACACACCAAATGCGATCAGATGGCAGAGCTTCTGAAAAGCTCTCAAAAGATAAATACAGCAGTTAGTACAGCTGCAACTAAACTACATGCACAATGATATGAGCTTCTCTGTATCAAAGCACAATAGCTACGAAACACTAGGTCACAAAGTCAGTTCCTTAAATTTCCTCCTGCCGGCAATATTTATGCATATGTGCGCGCGCACGCACGCACAGACACACAGAGACATATGTATACATGCGCACACACGCAATAATATATTACATTTATTATTGCCAAATGAATTCAAACTTAAAAGCCCTAAGCATTCATTCTAGATTTTACCGATCTCACAAATCATCAGTGTTCCTGCACACTCCCACCTGGCCTTAACGCGCACGATCCTTACTTCAGCACGCACACAGCTCAGATCAATGCAGGCATTATTAGGAGCGGACGGCTCCGGAGCCGCCGCGGCGGATCGCGCAGATAGCGTGCAGCATCTCATTCATCGGGGAACTTCCTGTTTCAGCACCGAAGTCCGACCTCAGATGCCCGCAGACGGACCGCGAGGCCGCCACTGCGCAGAGACGCCATAACCATTAGCCCATGCTTACATTACCGAAAAAAAACGTCAAGATAATCTTATCAGTGCACACAGCCTAATGGAACCTGAACACGGTCTCTGCTTGGGATTTTTAGTTGCCATAAACGATGTTAACGAGAAACCGGAATGGGTTTCTGACAGGCGTGACCTGGAGCCCGGTGATGTGCGGGATGGCGCCAGGCTTCACCTGCTCTCTCCTGCGGAGGGCCACGGGACACCGAAGGGCCCGGAGTGCAGCTGCATGGCAGGGGGGCCGTCAGCACCGGGTGGCTCGGACAGCTTGGCCAGATGCCAGGAATGCGGCCGGATCACAGGGACGCTGCGCCTGGGGGGGGGGGATGCACAAAGACGCGTTAACAGGGGGCCGAATTCCCGCACACAGGGCCATGGGGCCCCGTCTAGCACATGGTCCATGATCTTGAAACAGCACCGCTCTGAATGTGACTCATCACTGTGCTGGGGACCTCTGCACGGCCCGCAGTGCGACTAGACGACCACCGATCCACATCTGACGGCGGCAGCGTGGCCCTGACCACCTCCCACCCATGATCAGCCGCTCCCCTCTGATCAGACAGCTGTGTAAACACTCAGCTATAGCCAATGTCAACTCAAGAGGCCAAAAGCAAGCTCCCGCAGTAAACCACTGTCTTTAACTGAGGGGAAGCTCTTGGGGGTCCCAGACCGGGGGAGGGGGAGACGAGACTCCCAGACATCCAAAAGATACCTTCCCACTGCCAGAACATCAGTGTGATGGACAAGCTCGTATCCAGGGAGTCGTCAATCACTATTACGTGCTGCACCGTTAACAGGAAGGAAGGGTAATTAAACCCAATAGCCAGAGATAACCAAAATCACAGCAATGACAGCATTAAGCAGCCATGCACTAAATCAGCCCTGATTACTGTTTACTATAGAGATAAACAGTGTTTCATAAGAAATACATTTACCAGTACAGCATGTACATCATAACCCATAAAAATGCCTACTGATGTTCAAAATGAATTGAATTCATAGTTTACACAGGCTGAGGATAAGTCAACAGCCGTAAGGACATTGACAATGATAATTCAGAAAACTCCATATCGGATATGACCTTAAAACACTCATTGCGGACAGTCACTGTGACACACAGAGAAATGACACAGATTCAAAGCCAATAAAAAACACGTATAGAGAAAAAGTTTGCATGAGAGCCGCACGCAGCACATACTGACACCTGGCAGGTCGATAATTCCCAAGATCCCCGACTCCTACCACAGAACGTCACCGTCATTCTCTGTACTCACCCTGCTCCAGCAGTGACTCGACATCCAGCAAAGACCAACAGACGTGAGGGGAGAGTGTTTGCGAGATGTCCGAGCTGGAGAGAGGCGTCGGCACGCTGGGGCTGGCAGAAGCAGCCCCCGGCAGCCAGTCATATGCTGTGGACGAAACTCGCCCAGAAGCTCTGAGTCAACTTCATACGCGCCACCGGACAAAACCAAACAAAGCCAATGACAAAGTCCCCCTTTGTAAGTTACAGGGGTGGGGGGGTGAGGGAGGCAAAAATTCAGGAAATGGTGGAAGAGAGAGGGAGGGAGAAGGTTCATTACATCATCACTGGGGGCTAATTTTGCCACACGAAGGAGCGGCTGGACAGAGTGTCGAAGACCCTGGCCCTCCGCACTCAGGGCTTACAGCGACGCCGAGGCCCCTGGCCCTCCGAGCTTACAGCAGTCCTAAGGACCCCGTCCAGCCGGGCTTACAGCAGCTATAGGAACCCCGGCCCTCCGCACTCAGGGCTTACAGCAACCCCGAGGCCCTCCAGGCTTACAGCGGCCCTAAGAACCCTGGCCCTCCACGCTCACAACGGCCCTGGGGACAACGCCACTAGACTTCTGTGAGCATGACCCTTAACCAAGCTCCCCCGGTCAGGAAGCCCAGCGGGGGCGGAGAGGAAGTCACATCCGGGAAGGTGACAGAGAGGCTCCGAGGGTGGGGGGGT
>JAODJX010000134.1:233525-245231 GCA_026776945.1 Isichthys henryi | reverse complement strand
GACCCAGGCGGAAACTCGAACCCGGGTCCCAGAGGTGTGAGGCAACAGTGCTAACCACTGCACCACCATGCCGCCCCTGCCTACCCCAGCATTAAACATTTCCTTTGACTGCCTAAAACAGTGCTGTCTATCTGTGGATGACCGAGAAATTAGTAACTATGAGAAATGACTCAATAAAAACGCTTTTTGTTCAATCAAACAGTTTCAGAATACTATTAATATAATTTTTTCTCACATCACCCTAGTTAAAGCAAACGGTTTATCAGCTTTTTTCTAGGGATGGAGATTCCCACGCCTTATGCTTTGAAACATACATGGAGACACACAGAGTGGCTCTCAGGCTGCAGGTTTGAGCCGTTAGCTGCTAGCAACCAGCCTCTCTGTCCCTCAGGACACTGACCAAGCCTGGATGGCACCAGCAGACACAACACAAACCCTGTCCACATGCAAATAACAAGGGCTTCAATCTGTAAGAGAGATCAGAGTGTATAAAGCTGATCCAACGATGGTGAAATGGTTAACGGCTCTGGTGTCTTCAAGAGGAAGTTGAAGGGGTCAAATTCCAGCACCTCATATATGTCATACACCAGTACGAACATAATGATTTAATTGTGTTTGAAACATGGAATTTTAATATCATTATTCCAGAATGAGACAGCAGAGTTATTCGGTAACAAAGATAAGTTTTCTTTTCACTTCCAGTCTGGCAGAAAGGATTTTTAGGCCAGGGAAATCTCATTGAAAATGTCAAAACATCCAAGGAACACATGATGATCAGAGGCAACAAGGCAGCACTGGACTGAAATAAAGCAGAATTACATTTCATGCTTTGCGTGGGAACATTTTCAGGCCTTACTCTGTGGTTTTAGGCGGCATTTTGAATCGTTACCGGCGACACGAGAAGGGACCAGCAACACGTTTTCTAATGGTGGGACAGAAATATTCAACATCAGACTCCACATTCTGTGGAGAAAAACACAGGAGACAACATGGACATTAAATTGTACTTTCTGTTAACCCCATTACTTGATTTCTGCTTCCACTCCAGATTATAAAACAAACAGCAAACTATTTTTAAGCCTTTGAAATGACCCCGAACGGAGTCCGCAAAAGCAAAGGTTCGGACTCTTTACTCCTCAGACCCCATCATGCCGAGAACTCGGGTCATTATCCAAGAACAATTAAACAGACATGACATCCTAATTCGGCATGAACGGGGCCCCAGTCGCTGCTGGGATACGTTAAAAGCTCAGAATTCATGCTGGAACGTTTTAAGTTACTAACTTTATGGTCTGTTCCCGTAATATGTGGAATGTGGCAACATCGTTTCCACACGTACATTTAACTGGTGACTAAACCCTTAGGGAAAATGTGAGCGTCTAGACCGAGAGGGCTGCCCCTTTTAAAACACCTCCCTTTTTGGAGGGGGCGGGTACGTCTCCCTTCACGTCTGAACGAAACCGTATTGACATTCTTGGTGGGAGAATGAAAGTATAAGCTGAGCAGACTGCCCAAGAAGCATCACGTCAAGCTGCCATCACATGTCCATCTCTCCCTCAGGAGACTTTAATAACGCCCAAGGCCGTGATGTAATGCGGCGTCATTATCGCTCATTTGGACGATTAACCCGACTTGTTTATTCGAAGGAGGCAGTCTGGCACAAAATGGCTGCCTGACGGGGCTTTGCCACCAGCCCTTGGAGCAGCGCGGGGACCCTAGTCGGACTCCCCTCCACGGCCCGTGGGTCGTTCTGGGCGTCCAGCGCGCTCCACTCCTGTCTGCTTTCATGCTGACTCAGCCAGAGGTGCAGAGGGAGTCAGGAATCATCCCAACAGCCTCATCACTGGGGGCACCCCAGTACAAAGCTTCCACACAGTGGGGGCCTTGTGCAAGGTTCTCATGTCATATACATGCATATATCATACACACACGTCCCCAAAAGGGCCCTCTAACCTTTAAATAATCTAATGGAATAATTTGTCAAAAATACACGTGAAAACTTCATATAATATTTGTGATAAAAATAAGATTTTAGCTTCCTACTTCTCCTTGACAGTGGAATAAAACACGTTTACTTTCATGCCCTATAATGAACCAAATGGTTTGGTTTGCAATTCCAAATTAATGTCAAATGTGTAACATTTAGACACCCCCCACCCCCCAACTCCCAGCACCCACCCAGTGAGGGTGCTCAGAAAAGGGGATTAAAGTGAAAAAGAGGAAAATGACAGCAGAGGGGTGAAAGGACTTAGTGGCCAAGTACCTCCCATGTGAATCTGACATTGAAAGCAATAAATAAAAAGTTTATTATAAATTTCCCAATACACACAATGTTAAAGCATCCGAGGTGGGAATGACATCATCCTTCTAATGCAACTGCATTTTGAATTTTGCTGGAATTTTATCCTGTATTTTGGTTAAAACAGTGCATGATCTTTTAGTGCTGTGCTGCAGTTTGTGTTCATACTACATTTAGCTGTGGATGTAGATGCATGCTGCAGCCGGCGTATGCATGCAGCTATGATATTCCACCAGACCAGCAGAGGGCAGATGTATTTGTGTTTGTTGCAATACAAGCAGTGAAATTAAATTGGTAAACTTTTATCAAGTCTTAAAGTTAGCAGTTAAGGCTGAGAGCAATATTACGGTAATAAGGAAAATCACAGTATTCTGAAATTCTTACGACAAAATTAGCCAGGACCCCAGCGCCCCAATCTACTCCACGAATTTTATGGCCAAAATTGAAAATTGCCGAAATAGTGCTGCTTTTTAAAATACCGTATAATATCTGTACAGTATGAAAATTAGGCTTGCGGGTTCATACAGCTCACACACCATAACTACTACAGCAACATCATCTATTCTTCCTCTACTCTTTTGTCGTTGACTGCTGATCTGTGAAAGTCCACGCTGCCATCTACTGGAGACACCTAGTCAATCACCTTGTGTACAAGTGGTCGATGCACAGATACGCAAAGTTTACGCTAGACAGAAAAAAATCAGGGCTACAAGCACACTGACCACAGCTGTCCACAACAAACCCCCAATGACGAAATTTATGCCACGTCCCCTCATCCACGACTGAAAGCTCATGCAGAAAAGTGAAGTATGAAGTGCCTTTAAAGAAGTACTTGACCACTGTTTTCCCACAATGCAATACTACTTTTTCATAACAATACCTGGAAAATACAGGCAGAGGGGAATAACACTGTCGCATCCCAGTCTTGGGAAAGGGGGTGAAGCTTTATTGTAAATCATTTTTTTTAGTCTGTGTTGCTGTTCTCTCTAGGGGGCAGAATGATTGATGATGATTGAGGGCACTGTAAGATCCAGAAGCTAGGTGCTAGCGCCACTGGGAAAGGCTATGTAAAAGCTTGTTGACGGGTTCTTTTCCTCCCTCGGTGTGCTGTGCTGTTCCAGTTAATATCGTATGGATTTGTGCAACATGGTTTTGCCGAACAAGAGCCATTATTAAAGTGTTTAAAGAAAACGTTTGTCTTATTTAGCAGTAGAACGGTCCAATACATATCAGTCCAGGTGACTGATCCATTTGATTATTTTCCACGATCTTAGTACTCCTGAAGGTTTGGTGATATCCGTTATATTTTATGGTTTTTGAGGAAGGTTGGTTTGATGGCCAGGCAGCCTGCGATTAACCTAAAAAAAACGAACTAATTATATCTGCAACGGTTTAGCGTTAAGTGTCATTAAAGGTGACGAGGGATGGGGGCAGTCAGGGGCCTTACTGCGAGGCCTTGTAATGTGTCGGGCAGAGCCAGAAGCTGGCGCCCATACAGAGCCGCCTCCCACATGCACACAGACGTGCGTCTGTGCCGATTCCCCGTGGGCACGCCGGCGGTCAGCTCCCGGCGTGTTTTTCCATGGGTGTCAGCCACTGAGACAGCCAGCTAAAGCTGCATCACACTCACTCGGGATTGTGTTTGTTAGAAACCTCCCAATCGATCAGGGGCCCTAGGGACATACATATCGCTGAAGCATTCTGAAGGATACAGTCAAGCTTGCATCCCATCTAGGATGTAGGCCAACCCCTACCCTATGCTACTCTAGGTTCGTGCCATGATTGTGCTCTAGTTAAGTGGTTAGAAGATGGATGGATGGATGGATGGATGGATGGATAGATGGATACATAGAAATTTAACACTCTGTGGTGTCAATTGAGCACTGTAAGAGTGCGCAAAGATTAACACTGTAAAAACAACACTGACTGCACTCTGTAGTGTTAAATGTTACACTGATTGGTGTGGGACACATATCCCATCCCATATTAAACAAACAGATGTATCTCAAACTATCAGGGATATAAGGGTGATAAACTATTAAGTTTTCATCTAGGTTTTGAAGAATTACCTGGAGAAAGGTAGTGCTGACAAAGTGTTTAATAACATCTAAGGAAGAACTGCAGCTATAATTTAATGTTACATGACAGCACAGCAGGACATACCATTAGGAATAGTCACACTGAAATCATTGGGAGGAAAAATGCAATAAGCAGAATTATTGGACTGTGTGGAAATACTTCACAATAAATATGAAATTTGTTTTTTTATATATATATTTAATGATATGCTGGTATCACAGCAAGTCACATGGCGTCAGCTGTGATCATCAAGCCATCAGACAGTTTATTGCACTTAAACTGGAACAAATCCCTAAGGCAGAGTTAAACACCACATACAAGCCAGAAGAGGGCGAGTTCTACAGCCTGATGGCCCATGACCGCAACTGCCATTGTGCCCACGACCATGATAATCAAGCAGTCGATTTCTGTCCCAGGCCCATAATCACCCCTGCAGGTTAACAGTACATGGTTTTACAGAAACACAATGGAACGGATTAGGCATGGGGTTGGGTTAGGGTGCACTCCCACCAAAGCGAGGGTTTTGGGAATCCTGAGTACGTCGTGGGACTCGGACAGCAGTAAACAGACTGTGAGCAGAGAGACCGCACACGCTGAGAGCGGGGGGAGGGGGCATCCGCGGGGGGTCACCCCAGATACCTGCCTGTCCCATCCCATACCCCCCTGCACAGACCACCCAGGGCTGGCAAAAAGTGGGGAACGTAAACACTGCATAAATGTCACAATGTGACCGACTCGAATTTCACAGAGGGCGCCGGATAAAACCAGTCTAGGACATAAACTGAGTGCTTAGTCGTTTCCGATTATTACGTTTAATATTGATATTAGTGGCAAGCCAGCTGAAATGTATATAACATGCTTCTCTGAATCACATGCATGCGGTTTTAATTGCGGCATCCTTTCTCGCCTCCAATGCATGGCGGCGGAGCCTGATTTCCGCGCTGGATGTCAGTGTGGTCTCTATCGCTGCATGTCTGTTGGCCGCTAACACGGACTTCCCGAATGTCCATTCCACTCGCGTGCTGTGTCCTCAGACCTCGAATTCAACCCCAGTGATCAGGTGGTCGTCAGGTCAGAGCAGCAAAACTGCTGAACAAACATTTCTTGAAATTCAGTCACTCACACACACACACACACACACACACACACACACACACACACACACACACAAAGGGCCTGAGCGCAGTCTCATTCTGTTCCATCCTGCCCTCTGATTTCTCCCCATTTAACAGCCACGGAGACTCGGAGGACGAGCTGTGGCCCTTTCTGCGGCCGGGCGCACATTAATGAAGACGCCGTCTTCAGACAGCTCGTGTCACCCCCAGTGGACACACGGGCTCCCGTAACGCCACCCGCAACAAAAGACAGTGGGGGCAGAGGCGCCCCCTCCCATCCCGCCCCCAAAACCAGCCGGCTGAGACCCTGTTTTAACCCTTACCATTCCAATCCAAAATGTACCCCCCCGCCCCTGGCCACCCCAATGACAGCCAAAAGCACTTACAGATTCCAAGGTCAATTCGACATGAATTATGGATTTTAAACAGACTCACACAAAACAAAGTGTAACTTCTAACGAAAGCAACCGACCACTACTGGCAGTATAAGGAGAAGCGAAGAGGCAAGATGGGCCCCTTTCTCGGCAGCCTGCAGCGGGGCGGCCCCCAAACCCCGAGGCAGACCGGGGCTCAGCTTTTGGACGGCAGTGCAGACCTCCAGCAGGGGGCTGGGTTTGGCCGTCAAGGAATCTGGACACGATTCACTGTCAAAGTGGGTGAGAAAATCACAGCCAACTCGTAAGCGGCTTGAGGATAAAGTTGAGGGGCGGAGCCACAGCGAGCTGCAGGCTTCCGATTGGACAGCAGGTCTTGTGTGACCCACTTCTGGCCTCGATACTGTGGGTCGTCCCCCCCCCGATTTCACGTCCACGGTGCCAAAGAGTGACCGTCTAAACAACTGAGGCATCTAAGCTGAACGAAATGACTCTACCTAAAAAGAAAAAAAAAAAAAACACCCACACTTTTAACAGTAAGGTTTTGTTTTAGTGTTTTTTAAAACAACACAGATGGAATTTACATTTGGGGAAAAGTGATTCTTTTTCTCTCCCCCACATTCCGCGATTTGTTTGCCTCCCTCTGGTCTGCACTGACTAATCCTGTTTGCACAGACGTCTCAGCGTATTACCTTGACCGTTCGCAAGTTCACTTATGTCACTGTGCTCCCAGCAAGAAACGCAGCGATGCACCAGTATGTAATCCTCACCGACGAAAACTGCCCGGTCCATTTTGAAAGGAAATATGTGTATGTGCTTAACAATGTTAAACATGTGTGTTTTACACATCCTGCCTGCCATTTTTGGACCGGCTCACCTAAGAGAAGCCATTGAACTTCATCCAAGGTATGTAAAGAATTAGGGTAGGGAGACATCAGCCACTTATATCCATTCAGGATTCGACTCTGAAAATGGCAAACTAGTACAAATAAAGGTCTACAGGACAGACTGGGGACAATATTTATTTCAATTTATAGAAATTGTATAAAAACAATAACTAAAAACATTTTTTTCTTTTCAAAGTAAAGTCATACTAGTTTACTAATCAGTGGTATTTGGAAGAATCTCAGTAATGCAGGAAGAATTCTGCCTTTGAACAATTGACCTCATTCCATGAGTCCAGGATCTCCCCTAATGACCCAGAATCTGCACATTCATTCATTCATTCAGCATAATACAGTTCATATTATAAATATACCGACAGGTTATTAACACGTTGCCCTCAAGCCGACTATAACAATATCAGGTAATCTGACTGGCTTTTACGACGATAGTAAAACAGGCCATTTACCCTCAGAGGATGGGGGCAGATGCCTCGGGGCTGACGGGGCCTCGCAAAGCGTATAAATAAGATAAATCAGGGCGTCTGAAGCACAGTGACAGCAGGAGCAAGGGCCTGATGAGGCTACCGGCCGTGGCTATCTTTAACGGCACACTGCTAAAGCATTCACATGCTAACGAGCATGAAACGACCTCGCCCTTGGCGAAAACGCCCGGCGGGTGGGGAAACGCTCGGGCGACCTCCCTTTAAGGTCGGTTTCCAGGACGACGTGTGTAACAGACAAGCACGGATGCCGGCCGGCTAAACCACTTTAGGGAGCGTCTTTGACCTGATGGGGCGTCTGGATCCTAAATCCTCTCGGTGCCACGTCCGAGCCTGTTGCCATTTGGTTAAAATGTCTGGCACCAGATTCTGAGACGGCCAATCACATGCTGAGAAGCAGCCAATGACAGCTCAGCCAGGTCCTCTGGCACAAACCAGCCAAGACACTGAGGCAAGCGAGCTTTCCATCATGGACCAGCTGCTGGACACCTCCGCCCACGGGGGCCGCCCAATCCCAATCCCAGAATCCTCCTGGAGAGTGATAAGTGATTACACCAGGGCACACCCAGTTAGCTTAGTGCTCAGAGACTGTGTGGGACTCTGTGGAGTTGATCAGAAGGTTGTCGGTTCAAATCTTAGTGTCAGCAGAGTGATGTCACCATTGGATCCTCGAGCTAGGCCCTTAATCTCCAACTGCTCCAAGAACTGCCTGACTTTGCTTTGTAAACCGTATGTAGCTGCAGATAAAAGTGGCAGCCAAATGAATGTACCTCTGAACGATTCTTTGCTCTTTAGTGTCGTGGTCTAGAGGCAGGGAACAAAGTGTGATGGAGATTCAGCACATCAAACAAGGTGAAAAATACAGAAAGACTTTCACTGAAGTGACATAATGTAACAGATAAAGAGTGATCTGAGGGCCTCTCATTCAGGCCACATGCAGCTACCTCGAAAGGAGCCTGCTACTGCTCCTCCCAGCCACCAGGGGGCAACACCCACTCCTTCCTGTTTAGGCCACCATTTGGTCTTCCTAGAGTGATGCCCGACCACACATACAGCCACATCGATTTGTTCACACGTGACACCCCACGAAAGCCACAGTGGCCCGACAGGAATCTGGCAGCGGGGAGGGGAGGTCACTGATGTCATTGAAAAGTCACAAGGTCACCAGTCACTGCACACCCCCACACGCGCGTGGCTGCCTCTTAAGATTCCCCGAGATAAGAAATGTGCTTTCTCTAAAACATTAACTTCCCCTGGGAGCTGGGAGGGAGCAACGTGGAGCACCTGGGGAACTGTGTGAGAAACGCTGCTCTAGACTGCGTTAGGCATTAGAGTTCCCATAGCAAAGATCCCACTCATTTACATAAAAGTTACATAAAAGTCCAAGGTCCAGAGGGCATAATTTTCTGAATTTTAATAGGGAAACTTTCTGTATGAAAACCAGCAGGACTGAGAAACATATACGGTTAACTGGTCAAACCTGGCCAAGCTGGCACACTTCTCCAGTGCTGTGTGGCGGAGGATCCAGTGCTGTGTGGCGGGGGATCCAGTTGGTTGGCTAGGTCCCGAGGGCGTCCATACAGCAACTGATCTTAATGCTAAGCGGGTTCATAAGTTCTGACCCCAGCCAATCCAGTTCTTGGGGACCCACAGTCAGTCCATGTTTTTGCTCCCTCCGAGTTCCCTGCTAGATAGCCCACTGGGAGGGAGGGAAACCGTGGCCAGCATGTGGGTCCCCGAGAACCAGACTGGGAAACACTGGTCTATAGGAACGGTGGAGCTGATCTGTCGAGTCTAATGATCTTAGATTTGACTTTACATTTTCACAAGATGCTGTTGTTATCGCTATCGAGGTGGAATGTTTGTGGCGAGATGTCAGTCAGACATTCTGCCTGCCATCCTACCGATCCTCCTGATGCGTGTGCCTCACGTTCCACTGACCCCAGGTTAACACTGAGTGCTAGAGAGAAGATAGGCTTACTTAGTCAAAGGCTACATTGACCATTTGGATCCTTCCTTTCTACTCTTGGGCTGGGGGTGTAGGAACTCCTTATGTAATTTCCTGGTGTGTGTGTGGTTGGGGGGGGGGGGTGTTGGCCACACATCCTGTTGGCAGCTCGGGGGAATATCAGTCCCCCCTGGACCCCACGTGTGTCTTTGAATGGGTCGAAGTCAAGGTATGGAACCCACTTTTCGGAGTAATAAAGTATGGGACGGGAAACACGTGCTGAACCACCCCACCCCCCCAACCCCCAGGGTCCCGTGGTTTTACCGGGTTTTGTCTGATCCAAATAACTTACACCCTGTTGTAATGGGCAGCATTTTGGTTCATCTTTTGTCACATTTATATTGGTTATTTGAATTTAAAAAATTTGGAACTGATGCAAGTTGCTTGTAGTTTCACAGATGAAGTTATTCTCACCTGTACTTCTGTTTTAGCAGTAAAACTAAATGCAATCTATGTAGAACTAGATGAGCAAAAGGCAAGGGTTAATCCCCATCTCTGCCCAGCAGTGGAAATTCAGTCGCTGAAATTGAAGCCTAAACCACCTTTGTGGGGTTACTTTGGGGCAAAATGTCATGAGCTCTTAGAACAAATGGGTCATTTATCAACTGGTATGCAAAATGTTTGTATCGGTGAACTGCTAACAAGTAATAAGGAACTTAACCATAACTCAAGCACTGGATGCAAGACAAATATTTGCCCTATCAAATCAAATATTATCTTAGAATGCGACTGTCAAACAATTATTTAGAAACTGATGGTACCTGTATACAAACACCACTGATTTAGCTATCCTCTTGCATATTCTTCACTACAATTCAGGCTACCATTTCAACACTTCCTTTAAGCAGTTCCAGATTAATGTGTAATCCCGAACATCGTGCTACACAGAACAAAAAACAAATAGATGTTAGCTACATTTGCCCCGCAGATCAATAAAAACATTTTTTAAATTAAGCTTGAAAAAAAAAACTGAACATTTTTTGCCAAATCGTTGTCAAAACCACGTGAAGAGCGGGTATGACTTTTGTGGAGAAACCTTAAGGCTCAACACATTCAATCCCGGCTCGCTTCATTACAGTTCTGAGGGTTAACCGTTCATACTGACTGATGCATAAGAAAAGATCAAATATTGGAGCCAAAACTCACGAAAGTCTATTATCATGTGGGCCAACCCCCTAGATTAATGTCTCCAATCGGTTAAGTGCTTCTTTGATCACTCTCAGGAAAAAAGGGGTAAAAATGTGTACCTTTGTACTTGTTCCTTTTAAAGTACAGAAATTGATTCTAAGGGACATCCCAAAGGTACAAACAACATTAATGTACCATCAATGGTACAGAAATGTTCTTCAGAGTCCATATCTGTACCTTAAATTAGGCTAAACGGTACATTTACCTACAGCTAAGGGTACAATTGGCAGACCCATGAGGGTACAGCCCCAGTGACAAGCAAAGGGACATTTTTTAAATTCTTTTTTTCAGAGGGAAATCGACGGCTGGAAACCCGGAAAACTTTTTGGCTCCGACAAATTAATTGTAAATTTTGGGAGAAATGAAGTTTAAGTAGTTACAGCGCGTCCGTGGAAGAAGCAGAACAAACGAGTATTAATTATCTTAAAGGTTGTTAATGGTGCATGTTTTAGCACCGCTACGGACTCTGAAGTGGAAAGCCTGAGACGGTATTTCAAAAACTGAGCTATTATAGGGGTCATTTACTTAAGGAAACAAGCCATTAACAAATCTGAAGACAATGGCAGCCAAAAACGCCAAGTCCGAACAGTAACTCCTGCTAACGGGGAGGCATAGAGGTCCCAGCGTCTCCATTTGCTGCTGACACAGTAAATATACTAAACGTACTCAATACACGCCGTTCAATACTTCAGACTTATCCGTATGCAAAGTTAGTTAATGAACTCTCATCGACGCGATGCACCCTAAAGTTAAGCAGTGACCGGCAAACCGTCTTTAACTTTGATGCTAAAGAGATCTGGCGATCTAGCAGAGCCCATTTGGTCTGATCTGCCCCAAGATCCCGATCGCTGCGATCAGAGCGGGATCCCGCACATGCGGGCGTCCGATACGGGAACCAACAAACGGCAGCAACTTACTTTGGTGATAATGAGCGGTTCTCCGTGCTCCAGCCCCCCTTTCAGCGTGAAGCCCCAAGGAGCGCCTCCCTGAAGCTGGACCTGGATATGCTGGAATGACACCAGTTGCTCCACCGTTTCCATTCTGTCTGTCCCGGAGTCAATGGAGGTCTGCCGCGCAATCCCACGTCTCCATCAGGCACCCTCGCCCGGGACGGCAACGAGGGAGAGGACTGGGGATGGGGCGGGGGGGAAAATACCTCTGCACTCTCTTACATGGAAGAAGCGTGACTCCCGGGGAGTTTGAGTGGCAGGGAAAAGGGGGGGGGGGTAGGCGTAAAAAGTACCGAGTGGATTGCGGAA
>JAODJX010000134.1:218971-233515 GCA_026776945.1 Isichthys henryi | reverse complement strand
CCCCCCCGCCCCCCCCCCCCCCCCGCCGCCCCCCCGGCTACAACAGTCCGCGGGGGAGGGCGGAAGGGGGAGGGGTCGCCGCTGCTGCAGCATCAGTTTCATTGTTTCCCCATCTGAGGTCCGCTGCAACCAGAGGCCCTCGGCGCCAATATAAGCGCTCTTTCAGGGGGAAGAGAGCGTTCACGTAAAGAAAAGTTATATAAATAATCTGTATTAGCGATCTCTCGCAAACACAATCCTTCGTATGTATATTCGTGCGTGCATCTATATGCAGCCTTATGTCTGAACATGAATGTGTGTTCGTACTCAGTATTAACATGAAGGCAACACAGTGCGCATTCAGTCGCTCTTCTTAAGTAAATATAACTGCTCGGACTCCTCCCTGGCAGTGGAAGTATTTGAGAGAAAATTAATGTGCTGCATTAATTAAACTCAATGCATCTGCCGTCCCGACCATCTATAACCAGTTTGCATGTGCAGGATTGAATTTTTGTTTGCGAAATACTCTGCCTTTCTAAATAACAATATAAACAATCGTCTTTGTATAGTAATACTACATGACGTAAAATGTAAATATATAATCACACCTATCAGCATGTCACTTTAAGCATTTGAAATTAGTAGAGTCAGCTACGCAATTGTATTAAACAGAACAGGAGTTTTTAATTGTAATCCAACGTAAAATAAACCCACTGTTAAAAGTTGCCTTTCAGTGGGGAAAAAACATTCTGTTAGGAAGCCTGTAACTCAACAGACATGTTGTGAAATTTTATTTTGGCTCCGTGCGCTGATTACCCCTGACTGGTGTAACTTTTTTTGCAATTAACATTTTAGAATTCGCTAAATTAAAAAAAATACTTATAGATATTAACTTAATGAAAATGTTGAATGTTAATTAATGTTCGTTTCTCCACCTTGTAAAAAATGTGAGGTCAGCTGATTGAACCAGCTGGGATGCTGAGTAAATGGCCCCCCACCCGGTCCCTTAAACTCCGATAGATGTGCTTTTGCCAACTCAGATGCTAACTACACTTTAGTAGACAATGTAAAGCTCAATTACTCTAATATTGGAAATAGAAAGATACTACGTACAATAAAACCAAGTTTTGGTATCAGAGATTTTATTTTTGTTAAATTTATTGAGCCTAAGCATGACCACGGCAGAGGGATCAGGGCAAACAGAGGATCTTTTTGGAGACTAACTCATATTACATCTCTGGGTTAAAACTGACATTTACTGTTTTGTCCTGCCCAGAACTCCAGCCCACTTCCTTAGGGATGACATTTATGGCAACTATAATTAGCCTGCCGAGATAAAAACGGTTCAGCGTCATCGCGCATGCGCAGTAATCACATCGCATTTATTGGCACTGGTCTGTTGATGCAATTCGCAGCAATCTGACACACTTTATTAGTACGCCAAGATAATAGGTTCTGTTTGGTTGTAGTTTACTTGTGGTACTTGGATCTCTTTTTGTTTTGTAAATATCGCAATATAACTCGTGTATATTTCACGTATGGCGATATGATACCGTGCAGCAATATCATTGTTACAGAAGGCACATATAGCCTATATACTAGAATAACTTCACTTTAATTATATTTGGAGCATATGCAGAAAGCCAGTTTATTGGACTAGGTCTGATAAGCAATAAAATGGCAATTAAAATGCCCCATATGTTTATCACACAGAGGGACATCCTGGCAATGATTATATTCATGCATGTATTTTCTAGAATTCTTCAAGTCACAGAGTGAGTATGAGTGAATCCCTAAAATCTTGGAGTGCTCATTGTTCTATAAGCTGCATCACGAAACCATAACAATTCTATCCGTTCCTTACCTATAGGACAAAAATAAATCATCTGGTCTCGACATCGCTACCAATGTGACAGAACACCTCTCTGATTACAAGAAAATGGGTGTGTCATCAAAATATGCAAATATTTTGCTTTTCAGAGAATAAAATGGAGTGGCATGCATTGGTCAGAACAGAGTCCTACACTCAAATCCGCAGAAAACCTCTGCATTCCTGATGGCTGGGAAGGCAGCGAAGCTTAGCGAAGCCATGAAGCACATTTGCGGGCAACGGCACCTGCTGTCTCACAAAAAACACATCAAAACGCCACTGTGGGCGCAGGTTCTTGGGATGGCCTCTCAATCAGCCAATATCAGAGGGTCCCCAGGTCTGGAGTTGAGAACTACTGCTTTATTATTGGCTGATTGAGAGGTCATCCTGAAAACCTTGACCAACAGCGGCTCTCCATGGATCAAGTTCCCCACCCCTGGTCTAGGATCTCTACGTCTATATCTATAGTGCATATCTATGATGCATCTATATCTATGATGTTGGACCAGTGTTTCTCAACCCGATATCAGCTGCATGTAATATCCACAGCCACCTGACGTGTGTTTCCTTTCTAGATTGTGCCATTTAAGGATTCTTTTAATCCCAAAAGCACACACACCTCTGCCCTCTATCATATCAAAATTCTGTGATTGCACCAGCTCAAATCCAGGTTCAGCAGAGTGATGTCATCATCGGGCCCCTGGGTGAGGCCCCTGACCCCCAACTGCCCCAAAAACTGGCTAACTCTGCTTTCTCAACTGTAAGTCGCTTAGGATGAAAGCATCTGCTAAATAAATCAATAAATAGTAATTGTAATAGAAATAGTAATTGTGGGCAGTGGTGGCTTAATGATTAGGGAAGCACGCTTGCAAGGTACCTGAGCAAGGTACCGCCCCCAAGCACTGCTCCCCGGGGTGCTGAATTAACTGCCTCCTGCTGTGTCACAGTGTCACATATGGGTTAAATACAGAGGACACATTTTGTTGTGGTGTGTCAACCATGACAACAGATCACTTAATTCTAAACAATGTGGGTCCCTTTGATTGAATGCATTTAATTGACGTGTACTGTAACTGCCAACAGCACAGCACTAAACATATTCAGTTTAAAGGAGGTGCCCCCCCATCTAGAAGAGTAACAGACATTCCCAGCATTCTTCCACAAACACCCATGGAGGCATGAGCCCGTCACACAGGCAACAGTCTCTGCCAGGTACCCTGCCCACTGGCCCAATGGTCTGGGACACACCAGACTGAGATTAAGGGCTCCTCTGTGTAATTACAGGAATCAGAGCAACAGTGCAGTTCAGAGAGCCTTTGATAGAGTTGCAGCTCACTTTTAATCTAGTTTTATTAAACTAATTCAAGCTTCAAACCGATCTTGACTTTGTAGAAAATTCCTCTATTAAGTTCACCATACCAAAATGTCAAGAGCAAATACGAGCACGTCAAGATAAACCGTCGCGGTAATTAAAACCATTCAATAAATCTGTTTCTTTTTTTACGGGTCTAACTTCGTAAATATCTGTTATGTAATTGGACAGAAAAAAATTATCTCTGCCAGCAAGATCAGAGCATTCCTTCGTTTTCCATGTAAACAACCTTAAAAGAAACGTACGGTCTTTCCATCAAATGGTGGGTTTTACAAAGATAAGTTATAATAACGCGTGTTCGGGAGATATTTATAAATGTAAATGAATGTATACTCTTATAGGGTGCATCATCGGTCTTTTCCAACACACACTACAAATGTAAAGGAAACAAAGACATATAGAGGATGTCAAGCGGGAACTGCATCCCTTCGGCGTCATGAAGCGTAATTCGGCGGCGGACGTGGAGGGTTAATTGGGGTCACAGGAAAAAAAAAAAACATCACCGTCAAATACAATACGTGGGGTGGCCGTTGCAACGCTGATGTCTGGCCTTACGAGTTTTGGACGATGGTAGCCTTCCTGGGTGCAAGTGTTTGCTCCAGAAGTTAAACATGAAGGTTGCCGGCAATTGCACATTTTTCCGGTTTTTAGCACTGATGCATCTGTTCCCGAAGCCGTCCGCTTTCAAGCCGCCGCCGGGGCTCGGCGACGCGTCCCCGCTGCCCCTTGGAGCTGATCTGAATTTCAAAACGCTGACGAAGGAGCAGCACGCCGATCAGGACTTGCAGTTCATGCTGAATCTGTACCGAAGAGCTGCAGACGAGGACGGGAGACCCCGGCAGTCTCGGGCGTTTGGCTGCAACACGGTCCGCCTGATCCGGCCGAGCCGGCCCGACGCCGGACAGAGACGCCGCGCCTCCCTCTCCTTCGGTGAGTTATTCCATCCACTTTCTTTCCCCTTTGTTTAGAATCAGTCGTTGAAATTGTACTAGGTCTTGTTTGTTCCAAATCCTTAACACCATTGCTTCTAGTTGGTGATTATGTCGAATTGTACTACTTTAAAATACTGAGTGATTAACGTGGTACAGGCTGCATGTGCAGGGTTGCACTGATTTGTAATGCTGGGTGTTTAATCATTTAGCCACGGCTCATGTGCTATTTTATCCTAGACCAGCAGCACACGTACAGGTTGGACTATGAGCTGAAGATCCTACCCAGGGAGAGGCTGATGAGGGCCACCTTCATCCACCTAAGATCCTCTGCCTTATCGGGCTTGCCCGTGGCCTGCGAGGTCAGCATCTCGTCTCGGTCTGGGTCCGACCAAGGAGTTCCCTTGGAGGGCAGCGTAGTGCTTGGGCCTCTGGACCAGTGGGCCGAGACTGACGTCACCCCACAGGTGCTCGCGCGGAGGGGCAGCCACCTGACTCTGGCTATGCAGTACTGGTGTGTGAAGGGAAGCCTCTTGGAGCCTCTGGAGATGGAAGGATGGAGGCAGGGAGGTAAGCCTGGAATCTCCTCCTCTAGGGCCCTGTTGAGACTTCCTGCCTTGTTGCTCTACCTGGAGGAGGACGGGGCCCCCAAAGGCTGGGCTGTCCCCACCAAGGTCTCGCCATCCTTCACATCTGTGTGGCCCCGCCGCCGGAGGTCCAAGGAACCAGGCAGCATCGGCTTGGACATTCCCAATTACGTGCGCAAGAGCGCCTCCCCTAAGAACCAGTGCAAACTGCACTCGTATCGTGTCACTTTCCGGGACCTAGGTTGGGATCACTGGATAATTGCCCCGCATGCCTACAACCCCCACTACTGCCAGGGTGACTGTCCCCGCATCCTGCACTATGGCTACAACTCACCCAACCACGCTATTATCCAGAATTTCATCAGTGAAATGGTGGCTGGCGTGGAGGTGCCATCTCCATCCTGCGTGCCCTACAAATATAAGCCCATCAGCGTGCTCATGATGGAGAAGAACGGCACGGTCACCTACAAGGAGTACGAGGACATGATCGCAGAGTCCTGCACGTGTCGGTAAGCTGGAGGCAGGGCTAGGTGTGTGGCCCCACCCCCTGGAGGCGGAGCCACTGTGCTGCCCTATGATTGGCTGTCGGGACTTTGTTTTAAACTCGCTTGCCTCCTTCCGGGCTTGCCTCTGCTCGACAGCGCCGCCCGGTGACCGGAGTACTTGCGGAGAAGCAGGGAGCCTCCTGGAATGTGGTTGAGTGCGTGTGCATGTCACTCTGTCCCGATCCGGAGAAATTGACAGGCAGCACACGGGATTGGAAATGCGTGTTTTTCCGCACTTTACCACTGTCAGCACCTGGTGGAGATCTGGTTGTTTTGGAGTGATGGGTTTGGCCTCAAGATTTTTAAATGAAAGTCACTCCAATTTTTTTTTCTTCATTTTTAATCGGACGCAGGGAGCTGTAGGACTTCAGGGTTAGAAAACGGCTCCCTCGTCTCCCCTGATTGCCCAAAATCATGTCTTTTGCACATTTTGTGGGTCGGCGTGAGTGGCCCTCCCAATGCATGCTTAAAAAAAATGAAAAAAAGAAAAATATTATCTCCTGGCTGCTGGGGGGGGGGGGGTGTAATCTATGGGATGTGTGCAATGTGTTTCTGAAAATGTCTTGGCTCTGTTGACTGAATAGTTCTGTGCGAACACATTTTATGATTTATTGCAAGAAATAAAATAAAATGCTTTTTTTTGTAAAACTGCTATGCACTTTGTATACTCTGCTTGCAAATCGACATATTTTTTTTTTTTTTGCGTGCACTTTGTCAACCCAGAAAGCCATAATGTGGATGGACGTGTTGAATGTGATGCCTGTGCATGACGCTAGCGCCCCCTGGTGGTACTTAGCGGCCTGACACAGTCTCTCCAGGGTGCTACAAAGGGATTCTTTAAATTTTGGTCTCTCTAGGCCTGAGGAAAGTTTTAAGCTAAGCGATTTTGTAAATGTAGCAGTATTTACTTTTTTTTTTTTTTTCCTTTGGTTAATAGGTTTGCACACTGTCTGTAAGCAGGTTGGCTTACATGTGATAATTGTACCCTTCCTAAAGTGCCAGTTAATGGAGTCTGGTGTAGTTAGCTTTGTAATGTGTGTGGATTGGGCATAAAGTAAGTTTTATGACTGCATTACGGCCTGTTTGCTTGCATATTTACATGTGAATGTTTCCTACTGGAATGCTCATTAACTCATGAGATCAGTTAGGTGTTAGCCATACTTTTAAAGCTATTTATCTGGTTATTCGGGCTGCTGGCCTCCCACAAAGCACTTTGTCCCTGCACCTGTCACATGACCACCTGCCGTATTTCCCTATATATGTGAGCCACTCACATTCACCTCAGTGTTCACCAGTCTCTGCTGGTTACAACGCAAGACGTGCCTAATGCTGTCTTTCAAATCATTTTCAAATCTGTCGTAACTGTCGTTGGGACCCAGCAGATTTCCGAAGCTCCAGCTGTGTGCAGGGGTGGATTAACTTCTCTGGGGGGCCTAGGCTGACATCAGCATGGGCAATCGGATGCTATTTAACAAATCGTTCAGTTTTTTTCGAGGTGGGTTGGGGCCCCGATGATTGCCAGGCTGTAGCTGTTCTTTCATCCACCTTGGCTGTGCAGTGTTTTAGCATTTCTGTCCTTTTTCAGGTATTACACCAGTGCACCAGCAGCCATATGTAGCATTGTTGAAATGCCTCTCTTAGGGAGGGGTCCCCCACCCCCCCCCTCTTGCTCTCCGTGGCCTACATGCGTGTTTTTCGTAAATTCCGGGCACACACATTGCTGTCACCCTCCTGACTTCCTGCCACGCCAGCAGCTCCCAGTGTTGCTTCCTGCATTTGAAAACAGATCCTGCACTTTCTGCGCAGTGACCTAACGCAGTCGAAGCGTCAATGGCTCGGGGCCTCGCTGGCGCTAAAGATGCTCCGCGATGCGCTGGGCTAAGGACGTCACGTCTGTCTGCGATCTGCCACAGGTCATCCGCATCTCCTGGACGAGCGCGAAAGTGCCAGCAAAGGTCACGGCTGCTCCCGCAGTAATCAGGCAGGCCGCCCCAGCCTACTCGGAAATTGAACCGCATGAGGAAAGATGTTGAAATTTATGCTATGAGCCTAACCCTGAAGTGACACTAAAATTCCTGTGCTGCATATTTGGAATTATTTCACATGTAAAAAATTAAATTCTGTAACTTGTATATGTTTTTTGAAGGAGCTGCAATGGTGACGTGTGAGTTGTAATCGCTTTCCCAGTGTTGCTGTGAATATCACAACTGGGAGACCAGGATATTCACAGAAATACCTGCACGTCTCCTGTAAATTAAACTGAATTTATTGCTGCCCTCTGACTCAGATTTTTCCTCTTTGAAATGAGACGCACTTCAGTATGCGGGACTGCAGTTTGGGAACCGATGCAACGGGCCCCGAGAGCGGGTTCCTGATCTCGTTGGAGGTCGGCAGGGATATTGGAAGCTTAGGGAAACGTCCTGTAAACAAGAAAAGCTTGATCCCGTTTTTCTTTTTTTAAACTTATGCTAAAAACAATTATATTCTTTATGCAGTCGTTGGACTGGGAATGGGATTGAAAACAGACACAGGCTGACAAGGGTGCCTAAGCAGGGGCACAGGAACCGGGGGGGACGTGTACCCCCAAATATTTCATTTGTATTCATTCATCTCCAGGACCCTTCCTTCCCCCTGTAAATATTTACACTAAATTGTGTCCCCCTCAGTATCAAACTCTCTCCTATGCTGTTGTGCCTAAGGGTGCATACCACCCTCCAGTGGAGGTGAATCTCCGTACCTGTGATGGGTTTGCAGGCTTGCACCCCCTCGCTAATTTCAGAGGCACCCTTGGTGGTTATATTCTGCGTCCGCACTGGAAAACACTGAGGTAGTTCAGTTCGTACGGTCAATGTTGAAGACTCGTAGTAAACCGAAAAGTAACCCTCTCTGCTTATGTCCATTGTGAGGCGCCTAGGAGTGGCTGCTTCTCCAAAGAACAGCGTGCTGAGCGACAGGCAGCATAATCGCAGGGTTTGTGCGGTAAGACTGTCGTGTGGCTCCTTCGTTTCCATCGTCTTACATAAACCCATGGTGTCATTTAGGAAAACATCCTTATCCTCTTCCTTGGGCTGTACACCTAGATAAACTAGTAACTCGGTAATATAACACAAACTACAGGCACATAATCTCGTACATGTAAGATATGATGTGCTTTATTTTATATAATAGGGGAAATTCTTGTGCATAGAGTAGCAAGGCACATAAAATGTACAGATAAAAATGTATAGTGCAGACAAGTTTAAACAATACACAGTGCACGAATAGAATATTCTGGAAGCGGAATATCATTCAGGAAATTAATTAACGGTAGGTACATTGTATGTGCGACTAAAACATGAATTTGTCAGCGATGGCTCCCTTCCTGCTAGGGTGGGGTGCTGGGAGGGGGTGCTGTGCTGTCTGATGGCAGCAGGCAGGCAGCATCCACAGCAGTGCTGCTTAGCTCACCGAGGTGGGGTGAGCCGGCGGCTGAAGGTGCTCAGATACGAATCACAAATATGCGCAGACAGAAGCTGAGCGCAGCTGCCGTGATTCAGATGGCAGGGGTCTGTTCTCAATATGCACGTTATACAGACATTGTAAACCTGCAGTCATGGCCAAAACACAGAGACAATCGGTTCTGTGTTTGTGGCACGAGGCCACATTGTGAGAGGGGGCAATAACAGCGACTGAACCCCCCCCCCCCCCCACATCACTATGCTAAATAAATATATATAAATACGTATAACCCTTACGAAAGTCCATACTGATGGGTAAGAGAAGGAAAGCGAGGGTACAGACATTAACGGCTGTTGTGAAAATTCTACAGATAAGCCAAGAACACTGTGAATGCTACCTTTCGGATAATAACTTTTGTCCTCTTCTGAGTGTTCTGGGTCACAGTCCACGAGTCACATGTGCTGAGACCTGATTGGCTAATCTGCTTTTTGAGCTGTGACCCCCGACCTCCTGTTTGTCATCAGTAACGCCTTTGAAATGAGAAATATAGAGTTTACCATCCATCCATCCATCCATCTTATAACCACTTATCCCAGTCAGGCTTGTGGGGGGGGGGGGGGTGAGGGTCCTTGGAGTCTATCCTAGGCAGCATGGAGCACAGGACTAAAGTACGCCCTGGACGGGATGCCAGTCTTTTGCAGATGTACAGTGTATCCCCTCAAGAAAGGCTTTATGTGTGCAGCTGTTTTGCATTTGACCAAATGCTTTGCTTAAAATGCATGCGTCAGGAGGAAGGAACAGTTTTATTATGGGAGAATTTCCATTGTTATATGAAGTTTTAATTAGAGTGGAGAAGAATTCTGGAAGTTTCCAGTTGTCCAGTGCTGCCTCTGAGGGCTTTGGTGGGTGGCATCCCCCCAGCCTGTGCAGCGTCTGTGATGATTCCAGTGACTTCCTATAGCTCCCATTCCGTGTCCCCGCTGGCCCCGAGCTTCCACCCTTAACTTATCCTCCTGACTTTGGTGCTCAGAGCTGTTGACTCATAACAGGACCTACCAAAGTACATCTGTCAGCTTTGAAAGCATCTAGACCCACGTGACCCCCTACGAGGGTTCCGAATGACCCCGGTGCGTATGGAGGGGGGGAGGCAGGAGGATCCTCGGTGGAGCTGACGCTGGATATAAAGAGGCAACGCCATGCTTGTCCTCCACAGAAACATCTGCAAGCCATTATGTCCACGGCCTGCTCCAGAAAGACTTCCTGCAACAGGCGAGCGGGGATGTACAGCAGGACAGGCAGGGCCCTGGGCTTGTTGCTTATCCTGGTTATCCATCAGGTAAAGAGACGTTTTCTACTTTAAACTCTTCTGCATGGAATATTATTTATCAGCATTCTTTAATGTAGTTTACTTTATCCTCTCTTTAACTCAGGATTAAGTAGATTAATCTAGTATCTTAAAAATACCACTGCAACTGTTGTGAAACTATAAATATGAGTAATAAAAGTGAATAATATCGAGCAAATGACACGAATGTTTTTCACTGATGTCATTTGTCATATACTGCACGCGTCTGTGAGAATATAGCGGTATGATTCTAAGAGCAAACTTTTCGTGAAAGTGCAGTTTAGTGCAGACTCCAGTTAAATGTCATTTTTCTTTTTGGTTTCTGTGAGCTGCAGTTGATGTGTAGGAATTTGGATATATCATACAAATGGGAGTATGCCATGAAGGTTATAATAAAGCCAATCCATCATTCAGCTGGGGGATACAGTTAATGCATTATCATTATATCCACTGTGGGCTGTTCAGATGCAGAAGATGCTAATCCAGACCGCGATTTCATTTCAACCAGATAGTTAAGTACAGGGGTGCCCAACTGCAGTCCTGGGGGCCGGAGCCCCGTGTAGCTTAGTTCTTTCCCTGATCCACCATAAATGATTCAGCTCCAGAGCTGTGCGGTAATTAGCACAAGGAGTTGAATCAGGTGTGTTAAATGAGGGGAAACCCAAAAATGTGCAGGACTCTGGCCCCCCAGGACTGGAGTTGGACACACCTGGTTTAAGTATAATATGTATAACTCAACTGGTTGATTGAAACTAAATCTTGATCTGGATTTGCACTTTCTGCACCCTAACTACCCATCTCCGCTTATAACATGCTGTGATGTCTGCAGGTGCCCTAGGCTGTAGCCTGTGCATTGAGTCTTAGTGATGTTGCATTTCTCTTTTGGTCTGTACTGCCCCCACATGGAGAGTCTCTGCTGCTGTGTATGTGACAGGTGTCCAGCAGTGGCAGGTCAGACACGGGCGGGCAGCCTGCTCACAGAGTCTCCATGTGGCCACTGAGACGGGCAGTGCGCCGGACGCCTCTGTGGAGGACCCTGGGAAGCAAGCCCTTCGGGGCCTTCTGCAGGGACAGCTACGAGTGCTCCACCCGAATCTGCAGGTGGGCTGCTGGCCTCTGCGTTTCAGCTGCGTCTGCTCTCATTGTGAAATTAACAGAATCAGAACTCAATTCATTGGCAGTAATTACAAGACATCGCATGACACTGCCACAAATAAAGAGGATAACAATTTTACATACAGGATAAACATTTCACAACATACTCAGTGTAAATAATAGGGTTCCCTCTATTATTCCCTCTTTATTTGGATTATTGTTCCCTCTATCTAACCTATCATACACAGTTTTGGACTGTGGGAGGCAACGACCACTGTGACACCCCCAACAGAAACCCATGCAAATACAGGGAGGGCATGCAAGCTCCACACAGAAAGGACCTGCACCCGACCTTGGGACCAAACCCAGGACCTTCTCACTGTGAGGCAGCAGCACTAACCACCTGTCATAGCTCATAGTGTCCCTACTGACATGGATTAGATGGTCACCCTAGTAGGGATACAAATAAGAATACAAAAATGTACAGTAGACACAGTGCAAGACATCTTAAGACGATAAATAAACAAAAAAAAAAACGATTATTCACTGTAGCGCACAAGTTCAAATGACATTGCATGCGTATCACGTGTGACAATAGGAAGAGGGGACATGTCCCTGGGTGAATGGATCGCACCTGGGCCATATTTCACCACTATATCAGCATATCTTTCGCCTCCCCTTAGGAATGGTCACTGTGGTTTCCACCAGGCAGCGATATCGTGAAGGAAGACAATGGAGGGAGAAGAAAGGTCTTCGGAGGAACTGGAAATCCGCTTTTTTACATTTACACTTCACATCTACATTCTTAGATCAACGTAGGGGGTGAACAAGCATAGCGCCGAGGCTTTACTCCTATCCTTTCAAGAGAAATGTGTTTTGTGGCAGCATGCAAACATGTTTTTGAGGTGGGTGTAGTTCATCGTATGTTAGTCTATAGCAGTGTTTCTCAATTCGGTCCTTAGGGACCCCCAGGCGGCCCACAGATTTGCTCCCTCCCAGCTCTCTACCCCGGCACAAAAAAATGTGGACTGTCAGGCAGGGAGCTGGGAGTGACCAAAAACACGGACCGTCCGGGGCTCCCTGAGGACCGTGTTGGGAAACACCACTTCAGAGTCTACAAAGGAAGCCAGGTGTATCATTTGATTGCTAATTGCGCTGGTTTTGGAGGCGATTGCCTGAAATAATAGCATGTGTGTTGCTGGTATGCAGTTTGGCATGTGCATGAGCTATAGATGCCTACAGCTGAAACCTGGACTTACTTAAAAAAACATGGGGAATAGCAAATAGTTTTGGAATGTGGGACAGACTGCTCCCTTTATATTTGTAGGATTTTATCTGCCCCTAACGCTGCCCCCACGTTCCTTATTACCACAGCGGTCATTCCTCCGGAGAGGAACGTCACACCATGTAACGTGTCATTTTATTCACCGCATTGAGGGATCTGAGACTGTTCGCTGGGTGTCACAGTGTTTATGTGCTCCGTGAACATGAGTGGAAAAGCTTTGGAACTTTTTGTCTCTATGGTTTGTAGGCAGAGTATGAAACAGGAGTGAAATGCCATGTGGAATGTGAATTGAGACAGTAACACGATGAAGATAAACTGTTTGGGGAATTTGTCTGGGTGAAATTCCATGTATTGTCCACTTATTTAAAGAAAACATTCTCATATATATGTCCATGTTAATTACTCTGTGTTTTTGTCCTGTCATTGTACTGTAATTTAATTTGTTTTAAATTTGCAAGTATACTGTCTATCAACAACTTGAAATAAATAAAATCAGACTTAGAAATTAAAAGAATCTGTCAGTGTTTAAAGTTTAAACTCTGAGTTCGTTCCCTGGTGTGCCTTAGCTTGCCAAACTTTCTTGTTATTAAGAAGCGGGGTTGGGGGCAAACTGTGCGGGGGGGTGGGGTTCTGCCCAGCTGCTGCGAGTCCCAGCGCTGCTCTAAACACCCACTGTCTGCATGTTCTTTCTGCTTTATAGGTTATTTTAAACCAGTCATTTTACAAATATGAGGATTTCTGTACATGTGTTATTGAAACAGAGGGGGACAACATCAAGTGTTTATTAAAATCACAAGCGTGATGGATAGTTGCAGTAGTACTGCCATCTAGTGGGCAATTTTCAGAAAAAGGAAAATATCCACTAATCAATAAATCCATCCATCCATCCATCATCCATCTTTTTCCTGGTCAGGGATTCAGAGGAGCACAAGGTTGGGATACACGCTGGATGGGATCCCAGTCCTTCACAGAAACCATACTGCATGTCTATGCACGATCAGAGGAAACTGGCAAACATTTAATACTTTAATAATTCCTTCTGTTTTATTAAGTGAAAGGAGGCTTTATTTGACATTTTTACAAGCATGAGAACAGGCACACTGGAAAGTATTTCTTCACATATACCATCCTGTTAAGACACACCCCAGGGTGACGGTCAAGCTTCGGTTTTGCGGATGGGGTCAGCCACACATTCAGCAGCTGTGGCACATTTTTAGGGGGTTATGGACATAACAGAGATGTGGTTCTTCTATGGAGAATGAGATTTGAGCCTACAACCTTCTGATCACAAGCACACAGGCCTTATCCATTACACACCAAAGCCATGAAAGTTTCTTTATATTAATAAAGGTGATGTTACTATTCTCTATTAGGGGAGCTTCTAATCACTGACTCAGAGCCTCAGACTATAAAGAGTGACCCTGACGTGATTCGAACACACAACCTTCTGATCTGGAGTCAGATGCGCTACCTTTGCACCACAGGGTCAACGCTTATTGCAGTATTACGATCAGGTGCCAAGAAAACGACTCTAAGCTATACAGATGACACTCCTCCACCATGTCCTGCCTGCTTTGTGCAGGACTGTCAGCTGAAATATAAAACAAACAGCCTATATTCAAGCTGCAATATTATGAATTAATGGAGAGAATGAATTAGTGAATCAACTGTTTATCATTTTTAAATTTATAAATATACAGTAAAACTAAAATAAAATAGTTTGTGTTTTTTGGGCTATAATGCAGGTTATGCATTTATTTACTCTGTTTATTATGTCTATTTATTTGGAGCTGATTGTTGAAAAAACATTTCAAAGATATTTAAGCTTGCAAAACAGTGTCAGACTATCAGGATTATGCAATAATTAGACTGAACCCCATTATTTTGCATATAATGCAGGGTGCAGGACTGAGTAATATCCAATTATATCCAATTATTATCAAATAAAATTTAAACGATAAGAAACTGAGGAACTTAAACTGTCTATATGGGGCATTGCTTGATAGCGCGCGTCAGCCTATCACAGTTTGCATGTTCTCCCCATGTCGTCGTGGGGTTTCCTCCGGGTACTCCGGTTTCCCCCCACAGTCCAAAAACAT
>JAODJX010000134.1:163241-174804 GCA_026776945.1 Isichthys henryi | reverse complement strand
TGAGTGACTGGTGTGTGAGTGAATGGTGTGTGAGTGACTGGTGTGTGAGTGAATGGTGTGTGAGTGAATGGTGTGTGTGAGTGACTGGGGTGTGAGTGACTGGTGTGTGAGTGATTGGTGTGTGAGTGACTGGTGTGTGAGAGTGACTGGGGTGTGAGTGACTGGTGTGTGAGTGATTGGTGTGTGAGTGAATGGTGTGTGAGTGACTGGTGTGTGAGTGAATGGTGTGTGAGTGACAGGTGTGTGAGTGAATGGTGTCTGTGAGTGAATGGTGTGTGTGAGTGTGCCCTGTGATGGGCTATCGCCCCATCCTGGGCTGTTCCCTGCCTTACACCCATAACCAACCGGGACAGGCTCCGGACCCCCCATGACCCTGAGTAGCACAAGCAGTTCCAGAAAGTGGTTGGCTGGATTTTATTATGAGCATTTAAGATAAACTTCTATGGGAATCTCGTGAAAATAATTCTCTCTATATGTTTTGTTGTGTATCTACGTCTATATTCTCCCTGGGTTTCCACGGTACAATGACCTGCAAATTGCCAGCAATGTATGATGTTTGTGAGTGTGTGTGTATAGATCCTGACCTCCACCCAGGGATCATCCAGGGTGTATACCGTCCCAGTGCCCTGAGGTAACACACAGGCCTTGGAGATAGAGACACCTTTGTGGTGCCAACCAGGCCCTCACCCCCTGGTGCCCTTCTCCTGCCTACCAGGACGGTTCTGAGTGCTGGACGGAGAACACAGCTATCGGAATGTTCTAGCACTCAGCGTCATTTTAGCCCAGCGGCAGCAAAAACGAGTGACGTTCAGGGCTGGGCTGGTGCTCTGTGTTTGTCCAGAAGCCGTGTTTTATTTGGCCTAATAGTGAGGCAGATTGCTGCTGATGCTGACTCTCCCGGTAGATGAAGACTTCTGGATGCGAACGGGGTGGATGACAGGGTGTTTGATGACCAAACTACTTGGAAAAGGAGTAGGGAAAGTTTTGCTTGATGCAGTTCAGGAGATTTGCTGACAGACACCCAAAAGCAACATTCCTCACAGGGCAGCAGGTAGCAGATGGGTTATGGATAAAGACTTGCGACTGAATCAAGGACGCGGCTTTGAGTGCAATGAGGGCCATCGCTGAAGTGCCCTAAACTGCTCTGCTAGAAAGACTTCCCGGGTTGACAGGGTGGAAAGTCATCCCAGCTGACTTGTGTTAACGTAGCACGACGGTGTCAGTGCGAACTGGGTCTTGTAAGCACTTAAGGTGTCATTTAGCTCCATTGGGTCTCCAGGATGGACTGAGGCCTTGAAGCAGGGAGTCAGAGAGCACGGATCCTCCTTATTACAGAGGATATCTTGCTTATTTTCAGTGCCTGCTGCCTGTGGCCAGGCCAGCTGCACTCGGTGGTAAGGATCAAAATGCGGAGGAGGTACGGCGTTTTTGAAGAGGTCTGCGGAGGCTTGGCGGGGGGGGGATGATGGTTGTGGGACATGGGCAGCTTTGCCAGGGCGGGCAGGGAACCGAGAGCTCTCGATTTAGGAAGCGGGAGTGGAAACCGGCCATTATGGGTGGAGGTTTGGTACGCAGGCTGGCGCGTGGCACGCACATGCCCTGGGGGCAGCGGGAAACCGGACAGCTCTGTGACAGACACAAAAAAGCACAAAGGTTCAACCTTTAAGTTACTGACGATGTAAATGAGGCATGTAGGAACACTGAGGCCTTCTGGGTAGAGCTTCTGTTCCTTCACATAAAAAGCCACTGGTGTGTAACACAGACTGTTTTCAGACACGTCCATTTTCCATTAAAGACACAGAATGACTGCACTATTAAACACTTTAATTATTTCTCCATACTGTTCCATGCTACCACGAATACTGAAGCCAGGGGGTGGGGGTTTATTAGCCTGTCCTGTGACGATATAGTCTGACTTTGAGCCTGGTTATTATTCTGTTGTTTATCCTTTATACTGTGTTTCTGATTGGATGGGTCACTTTCGCCCCCGGACAGAATGAACTGCTGCAGGATGGGCTTTGGGGTGTCCCAAACGCCTCACTTCTATCACGACCACTCAGGAACGTTTTAGCACTTAGCCGACACAGAATAGCCTATCCCAGTGCTTCTCAAGTTAATGTTTGCTGCTGTCTGGGGGTCCCACAGGACTGGGTTGAGAAACACCAGTTTAGACAGATTAAAACCATGAATAAAAGCAGAACAGCATCATCTGTTTATTGGTGCGGTGGCTGTGTGCATTAAAGAGGATGACTCAGAGTTTATCTTATAACTTTACTAAGACTCTACACTATAAATACTCATAAACAAATACACATTTCTGAATACTGGTTGTGCAAACTGCACTAGGTATTCTATATCAGCTGGACTGGGGAGAAACCCCATTTTATGTGTATGATGTGCTAAATGAAGCATTAAAATTTAGATAGCAGAATGTAATGTGGAAATTTTGACAACAGAACTTGGTCAGGCTTTGAAAACCTTCATTTGCGGAACTGTACTGTGTTTAACACTTCTTAAATGCGAAACGTAATTGCTTTCCAACGCGAACTTTGCGGGCGCATGCCTGATTCTGCTTTAGCAAATACAGCCTATATTTTGTTTTCCAGTAACGAACAATGTTTGTAGAAAGTAAAAATTGGCAAATAATCCAATGGAAAGCTTTTGTAGAGAATTAGAAGTGGGGGGAATGTGTGTATTATTAATTCTACACGATTTTCCATGCAAACGCTTCAGTTTCTTCTTGCTTGTTGTTTACCGGGAATCTTAAGAATGCATTCGGGAGAGAGCTCCAGCTCAGACTGCCAAATCTGTACCGCTACGATAATGAACACAGTATGTGAAAGCGATCACCAGTGCAGGCTTTGGAAAACATTACTCAAAGATTTCCAGGGATTTTTTATAATGTGAAATCCAGTGTGCTCATTTCTCCTGGTTCACCATACCTCCAGTTCTTCGAAAACACGGCAGAATGTTTAGAGAGTAGTAATTCCGCACCAATTTCCAAAGATCTGGACAAATGCACGGGCTGTCCATTGTACATTACATGGAAAACGATCCTCTTTTATAGATCTTGAACCGAGAACTCTGCCGACTTTCAAAAGGACAAGCAGGACACGCGGGGCTAACAACCAGCCCTTACGTTTGGAGGCGCCAAATCTTTGCTAATAAAAGTCTGCATTTGAAATTAATAAATGAGTCGTTAGGTCTAGCTGTTGTGCCACCAGTAAATACGAATCACCTGACATACACCCATTGCGGAAGCTATAGTCACAGGTCGATAAAAACACAAACTATACTTTTTTAAAGTGATTGAACATTTGTTTCAAGGTCAACAGCTTGGCTGAACTCTGGAAATACACCTATACACCATTTTCTTACATTTCGATAGGGTATTTTTAGTGAGTCAGAGTCAATCGACACCTCAATAACCTTGGAATAGACAAGGAATGTCAAATTTCCAAAGATATTACCAGGACAAAAAAAAAAAACTGTAGGGTTTGCAGATATTCAGAATGCACAATAGAGACATTTTCCTCAGATGACTAGTGGCTGAGTGGGTAATTAATGCTCTTACTGAATTCAAACTGCGTGAGGTTATAACTGTTAAATTGCATGTCTCTCCTCTTGCCCAAAGATGACTAGTTATAGTAACCGGCATCTTTAACTAGCAAATAGTGTGTGTATATGAGTCTGCTGTTCCGGCTAAGGCGCACCGTTGACTCGCCCTAAACTTCCAGGGGACACTAATCAGGATAATTATCTTAAGAAATATAGCTTTATATGCTAGGAATTCAGAAAAATGTTGTAGCTTTAAAACGTTGCTTTGGAAGCCCATAACAATACGTTTCTTTAACTTAACATTTTTCTTTTAAATAGCAGTTTTATCATTTAAAATGCCGCGTAAGCTGTAATTAAAGATCATACTCGAACGAAATCCCAGGTTATGGCAGGATTGACGATTCGCGTCTACAGATACACGTGCTGCGCATTTGTAACTAATTAAAGTCAAACCGAAGTCGCTGAACGGCTGCGAATGTAAAACTCGTCAAAGACGTTTGGGAAACAATAAAAACGCGTCTGTCTCGTTTAAGGGTAACAAAAAAGTAATTGCATCTGGCAGATTTAACAACAGGAGTGGAGAGATGAGGAGTGGAAAATTAGTTTTAAAAAATAATAATAAATAAAGTACTTATGTGAACACTACCATCATTCTGTCACAGTTGTAGGTTGAAGAAGGGTTGAACTACATATTTTAGCAGTAAATCCTCCTGTAAAGTTTCATGCAAAATTAACTCGATGTACCCCCTAGCTACAAATAGCACACTTATACGTAACATGTATTGCATTATTTTATAGGTTACATGGTGGTTATTAAAATATTACTCTACTGTTGTGAGCTTTCTACCGCAGGGCACCGACCTGAGGATGTTAGTGACATATTTATTAAATAAAAGAAGCATGTTTGGCTTTCGACTGGAAACCTTAGACAAAATCGTGGTCGAGCTCATTTTATATAACCAGGCAATGGGGCGACAGTTAATTATCACGAATCAGTCCCGCCGAGGTACGCGAGTCTTCGTAAAAAGGCAAAAATATAGAAAACGAAATTTGATTATGGCCACAGAAAAACATGATTCTTAAAAAAATATCCGATCGACTAGCCTATATACTTATACTATTTTGTTATTTTTAAATCAAAGTTGGGTATGTCTGTATTTTAGCTGTAACAGCGGTTTAAATCCAAAACGAGACGGCACTATGTGACAGGAATTATATCGTAATTACTACGTACTACGCCTTATGTTATTATGTTAATGTTGATTTTCACGAGAAAACTTATCCAGTTACTAGACTGAAGTAACTGGCTTCCTCTTACTAGAAAAAGTAAGAAATCAGTTACATGCATAATACATGCACAATTAGGCCTACGTGCATAATAAAAAAACGATATGTTTGGCTTTCGACTGGAAATGGTTATGGTTGGGGCAGAACGAGTTTGACTTCATTTCCGACTTCATTTTCAAAACAGTAATGTATTTTATTGTTAATTCCCTAAGATATTATTAGATATTTCCCTTCTAGTTAAGTGTAAAATAACTTCCAATTGCTAAGGTAAGCCAGTGCAAAATCAATTTTGTGTGTTTTTATTAACTGACACTCAATATGAAATCTGCCAATAATGTTTTATTTAATGATTTTGCAAAAATAAACTTTATTGTGAAGCCTGGTATGAGGTCAAAACGACTTTTCATAACACAGAACATCTGCCCACTTAAAACCACTTTATGGCGGAGAGATATAAACTGTAGAGGAAAAAATCCGGTTGTCCTTTCCGAGGACCGGAGCGGTTATATAGCAGAACCAAGTGGGATAAAGTGAATATCTAATCCGCGATGGTTACGCTTTACCAGTTTTCTCAATTAATTGTGCCACACAAAACAGACGTAGTAAGTAATTCGGTGGAAGGGGAGAATTTAGTGCATTTCCCAGCAAAAACAAACAAACAAAAAACACACAATACGACTGAAACCTGAGCAGCCGTGGAGAGGAGCGCGTCTCGGTCCGATCCTCCGCTCGCTCCACCCCGAGTTTTCCCGGCTTCCATTCGGAGTCTCGCCGCTTTTCGGTGCGGAGCCGCTGTGTATATATGCTCTATGCGCCGCAGCTTTGCTTCTGGGAGAGCATTCAACGCCCTGGACAGGTGGAGGTGGTCATGCAAACAGGTTCATACTTTGAGGAATAAGTCAACGTCGCCCCCCGCAATTTTCTCATTTAGAAAGCCTCGGATTTTAAATGTATCTCCAACTACGTTAATCAGTATATATTTTTTTCTCGTTAGTCTAGTGTGTCGTACTGCAGATTGAATGTTGAATTAATAATCCCGATACCTACAGCACAGGTAAGTTTTTATATACCGTGTTTTGAATTGTGAAACGTATAGATTGATTATTTAAAGGCGAGATCATATGATAAGAAATATGATTGATTTTGAAAGTTAGTTGAAATTAGCATTATATAGGTGACTTTTTGTTTAATCTTTAATGTTTATTTTAAGTAGCTACAATAATCCTTAAAGGGCCGTGCTATTGTTATTTAACGTGTTTAGTTAAACCCAGTAATAATATTAAGATGTCATAATACAAGGTAATTTATATTTTTAAATTCTAAACATGCTCTAAAACTTTTAAACTTGAACATTTGTCAGTCTTTATACATTTGCTACTTCCTTTTAAAATAAGATCATGTCAGCATTTATTTCTATCATCTTTTTAGAAGCTTAATTTATTCCACGATGTTTTTGGCGACTAAAGACCATCAGGAAGAGGTTTATTAATTTAAGTTTCCTCTGCTAGTCACATGTGTTGGGTAATTAATTCAAACACAAATCCCATTCGGCGCACCAACAAGCTAAATGAGACGAACGATCACTTAAGGCTGGGCTTCTCTCAAGGTATTTACCCTTCCGTACGTGGAAATAGATTCTTCGATGATACGTCTGGTGTGGTTAATGCATTTAAAGTAGAAAATAGAGGCTTATAGTTGAAAATGAGAAAAATTTATTGTTTTAAGAACTAAAAATGTGGGTAACTGACCTCTTGTCAGAACCAAATACTTAAATTGTAGAGTCCTGTAAAGTCACGTTGCTGTTCAGCCCTCCTGCGTTCATTTGGCCATCGGAGCCCGTATCTGCGTGCCTGATGTAATTGTTCAAACTGACAGTCTGTGAACAGAGATGCAGATCAGAGGCGGGTATGAAGGCAGCACATGGGCCTCTTTCTGGAAAAGAGGCTGTTGCTGCCTGTTGCACAACAGGCTGATTGCAGCTGCTTGCAAGACTTCAGCGATTATGATCAAACATAAGCTCAGGAATGGTCCTCACCCTTAAACAATTAACTCACTTCAAGGAATTCCCCCCGGCAAGAGTGTGAGCTGGGGGGTGTGCGTCTTGTCCTGTATCGGAGAGGGTGACCTAAATATTGAGTCAAGTAGTTGTTAAGGGTAATTTGGAGGGAAAATGTGATTGGATTGGCTATTTTTATCATGCCAATTCTGCTGAAGACTCAGTACTTGCTGTGCGCCCTCCCAAACCTTCATCCTGCCAGATCTGTGTATAATTTCAGGTCTTCTACTGTTTTGAATGTAACAGCCTTGTTACTGATGGATAGAATGCTAACTTCAGGGAAATAATTGGCTTCTAAAAGCTGAGGGCAGAATGAACCTCTGCATTCTCTGGATTCCTTGGAACAGGCTTCGAACCCCATCCTTTTTAAATTGGTTCTTGCTTTTACTTAAATGTCTTTGAGCTGAAACGAGGCACTTAGGTGCTGCTGTTTACTCCTTCCTGTTTCTTCTCGCTTTCCTCCAGCTTCACCCGGGCAATGAGCTCTTTGCTGCTGTCCAAGTGCACCATGAAGGACTGTGAATCCGTTCTCCACTACTCCGCACCAGGGAAGGCCAGCGTCCAGTTCTCGTCCGCTCTGCACTCCCAACCCAAGTCCCAGACATTCAGCCTGCAGTCGGGGCCTCACTTGCTGGCCAGCATGCAGCTGCAGAAGCTCAACAGCCACTACCAGAACCTGACGGCGGCCTCCACCCCCAGTGGTGGACCCACCCGGGGCTGCAGCACAGTATCCGCAGGTGCCGGGCAGCCAGTCTCCGCTGGCACGGGCCAGTCTCCTGGCATCTTTGATTCCGACCCTGTGGATGAAGAGGTCCTCATGTCCCTGGTGGTTGAGCTGGGCTTGGATCAGGCTAACGAGCTGCCGGAGTTATGGTTGGGGCAGAACGAGTTTGACTTCATTTCCGACGTTTCTGCCGGCCGCTGACAGCTATGATGCGCACTTACACAGTATTTAAGGAATACAGAATTTTTTTTTTTTGAAGTGTCTATTTTTGTGAGCAGGGCTTGTGCTGCAGGCTTTGACAGTGTCTCCCTCTGCGTTGTAAAGCCATTTCTCCTTATTTTAAGTTTAAGGTGACACTCGGATAACGTGGTGTTCTTGTGAACTTTGGAACCTCGTCATGACTTGACGTTACCTTCAAGCTGAAAAGCCAAAGGGAGGATTGCAAACTACTTTATTTGACAAAACCTGTTTGGTTTATTTTGGATTTAGAGTTTTTGGGTTTTTTTTTTTTTTTTTTTTAAATCTATGGCTCAATCTGAGTCTCTCCTAAATTGAAGATGCAAGGTTTTCCAGCAAACTGACTGAAAACAGACTTTCTTTGACTTTTTTTTTTCAGTCGAGGAGGCAGCTCTACAAATAGCCTTTTGAAGACAAATGGCTTCACCTGAACCCCTGGTCTGGATGGATGGCCGCAGTTCTTTCTTCCCAGGCCTTATTGTGGCAGGCAGTGTGCTGTTACAGCCCAGTAACTGAAGGAGGGCCTGAATTGCAGACCTGTCCTGGCCCAGTCCCGCCCACCACTGTTCAGCTCCGCCCCTTCAGTGTGTGCGATCAGAGCCATCCGATCTGTATGGGCAAAGGAAAAGAGTTTTTTTTTTTTTTTTTTTTTAAACAAAAGCTGTATGTGGCTTGTGGGTTAATTTTTCCTCTGAGAATAATTTTGGTATAAGATGCCTTTAAATATGTATATAAGAGAATTGTCAAAGACCTTTTTGGGAAGGTGAAAGAAGTGAGGAAAGCATGGCAGGTTTCACACTGAGGTTTGATGCTGGATTTCATTAAAAGCTTTGGACTAACGCACGGCTGAAGTCTCCTCACCTTTGGTTTTCAGCGCCGTCACCTTTTCGGATGCGGTTGTAAACATACCCTGGGTGGGAACTTTTTTTTTTTTTTTGGGCAGATGTTGGGAAAACATAAAGCTGCTGTGGTTGCAGGATGGGAATGGGAAGGCGTCCAATGGAAAGCAGGCCTGTGAAGTCATGTTTGCATCTAGTAAATATAAACCTTTTTTTAACTATTAATCTGATTATCATTTGAATCCAGATCTTTGTTTTTCTAAGCACTTATGGTCCACAGTCAAGGACACAACCACACAATTGTATAATTTTTCTGCACATTTTGAAATAAATTCTGGAATGAAAATTGCTTGTTTTTAATGATAAATTAACTATGAAATCAGAACACACATCTTTTTTTTTTTTTAAAGTAAGTATCTAAAATCAGTGCTAATACTTTGAACATTCGTGCTATAGTACTAATACTAAAGAAACAATCGTTTACGTATGTTTTCTGTTGGATGGAACGTCTAGCTCCTACTGTGTATAATAAGGCTGTTTAATTGTGCTCATACACTGCTGCCTATTTCAGATTTTTATATTCTCTCTAACCCAGTTCAGGTCCCGTGGAACAAGGCTTACCGATGCTATACCTAACCAGAGGGCAGAAACGTCCCGGTACCTCTCCGAACACCGATCGTAGCTTTTCCACGATTTTCGATAGAGTTGAATTTCGGCTTTTATTATACTGCCATCTAGTGGCTCTTTGGTAGCAACATGCGAATACTTCTCAAACTTAAATAATTGACTATCTTGCACGCCTGTTTTAACATCAGTGCCGAGATGACGATAGTTAATTGCATTGTACTGCAGCAAATATATTCTCACTGTCAAATATGATCCACACAAACAGTCTTTAATAAATAATTTTTCTGTTTGGATGACTAGCTGAATTGGTTAGAGTTCTCAACTAGCATGTAAGAGACAGTCGGATTAATGTCTGCAACCTGCAGGTTTTGAGGATTTCCCTTTGAGATCAATAAACTTGATCTTAATCAAACATTTAATTTAAATATATAGAAACACTTGCAGGTGTACATGTTAGACAGGATGTCTGTCAGTCTACAAAACTAACCGGTTATGAAGTCCTTTTACTAGCATTGTATTTACCAGATGCTTTTTTCCAAAGAAAGCTACAAGTGAGAATTGGGGCAAAATTACCCCTGGAGCAGTCAGAGTTAACTGTCCCAACAGCATCAGCCCCCCACCCATCACAAGACTGGAGCCAATAACATCCCCAGAATGGCCATGAGTTCTACCCCACAGAAGCACACGTCACCCTGTTCATGTGGCTGATGCATGCATCCAGCTATCCATCCATCGGTGTCAGAAGGAGTTTCACATTGGGGGAGACCGAACTTGCCCCAGTGACGGGGGGTTATATTGTGACATCACAATGGGCACACCTGCAACAGTCACACTATGAAAGGATACGATGTAAGAAAGATTTTAAAATAATTTTAAAGATCTATTTAAAACAAGACTCACGTTACAGTGTATCTTCTAAACACAGCTAACCCTAACTCCCGAAAGGGGTTTATCTGACACAGGTCTACAGTCTTTGTCAGGAATGAGTTTCATCGCTCTCTGCATGCGCAGCGAATTGGCCTTAGATTCATAGTGAAAGATAAGCAAAGCGCTCCTGTATTTATAGAGAGGGGGCTGCGGATATTAAGGTCTGTCCAATTTGTGACACCCCTGCATCCATCCATCATCTCATATCCCCAGGTTACCTCCAAGTTCAGATAAACAAACATATGGCCGTGAAAACATTAAAAATCTATGCCTGATTTTACTTGATACGTCCGATCTTAGTGGTTCTTCAAATAAGTTACCAAGTTCATCCATCTTCCAACCATTTACCCTGGGCAGGGTCAGGTGCAGCCCATCCCACGAGGCACACACTCACAGGCATAAACTACAGTCAACTACAAGTGTGGCACCAATGTCTGTGGACTGCAGGCAGAAACTCACACAGAGTGGGAGTGACATTTGTCACTCCAAAGAGAAGGTGGGCTCCAGACCCCCTCACTGAAGGTATGAGACAGTACTGCTGATAAAATAAACATATGTAAAATATATTTTATTTACTCTGACATACAGACCAGTGTATTTATGGTGTAATACATGCAGTGATTCTGCCATTCTCAGTACAAGAGGCGGTGAGTATGTCCTGGGATGGGATCTAGTCTTTTACTCCTGAGTGAACAGGTTAACATAAACAGCAATAATGCTGGGTGGCAGGGAGGCTCAGTGGGCAGCACTGCTGTTTTACACCGGAAGGGGTGCAGGTTCTAATCCCACCTCTGGCATGTGGGGAGTAAGTATATGTGCCCATGTGGATATTCTCCTGCACTACTGCTGGAGCAACTGGGGCTAAGGGCCTCGTTCAAGGACCCAATGATCACATCATTCCACCAGCCAAGGGATTTAAGTTGATGACCTTCTGGGTATGGACACAGAGTTGAACCCAAAGAGTCACACACCATCACTTCACCTTCACTGCAAAGTAGTTACATAATGATTTAAGGGCCACTAACCATGACAGTTTATTTAGGGCAGGGTTTCAAAAAACACACAGAGCACAAGGCAGGGGACACCGTAGGGAGGACGCAGGACATGGCAGAGCACAAGGCAGGGGACACTGTGGGGAGGACGCAGGACATGGCAGAGCACAAGGTAGGGGACACTGTGGGGAGGAAGCAGGACATGGCAGAGCACAAGGTAGGGGACACTGTGGGGAGGAAGCAGGACATGGCAAAGCATATGGCAGGGGACACTGTGGGGAGGACGCAGGACATGGCAGAGCACAAGGTAGGTGAC